>DWHP01004864.1:0-12294 GCA_018247895.1 Parnassius honrathi
TATGATTCAGAATTTTTGATAGCGCGATCTAGGCTTCGGTGTGTTTCGCTTGCGGCGCGACGACAGCGCCGCTACATTCCTATTGTTATTTAAGCACCCGTATGCTATGGAATGCTTTTTGGCTTTTTGAGATTGATTAATAACTCAAAAATAAATATCATAGTGCGCGAGTCAACTCGAGCGCAGCGTATGTATTTCATACCTATAGCGTGAAGCGAGCTAGGTCTTTTTTTTATCTAACTCCAGGAGCTAGCTCCACCATTGCTCCCTGAACCACAGTTCGATCACTATATATACTGACGTCTTACCGTCCGGCCAAGGCTTACCGAGCCTGAAGTGGAAACATACTAATGAGACGTGATCCAACGCAATGAATATCGATGTTTCTTCATATATCATTCTATGTTTATATGTAGTAAAAGACTGCAAATGTGGGAAATACATTTTATATGGTAGGTGCGATAATTTGACAAACGAACGGATGTGAACTGGAAATTTCAGGTTACATGAGGCCCTTATCCAACAGCAACCTATTTATATAGTATATTTTTATACTGCGTTATATTATGAACTAAACAAGATGCCCCTTGCTATCTACAATTTACTTCAATAATAATAACTTAACTTAAAAATAAATAAAGAGAAAAGATATATAAAATACAACCTAGATATAACAAATCTAAAGGAGATTGGAAAATATTCGTTATACCAAATAATTTGTTATATCAAGTTTGGTTTTGAAAAGGTAAGGTTGTTCTAAGATTCGAATTAGCTCTTTTAGTACGGATTCTACCAAACGTGCGTTATCATTAAAAATCTAGCGCTTGCGGAATTTTGTTTTACTGCTCCAAAATGGTCTCGATCGATTGTGCGTTCACTTAACTATACAGCGTAAAATTCATCGCGGCACTCAGAGAGGGTAGTAGCTGTGTGTTCAAGTTCAAGTTGGATGTGACGATTGTGGACGGCAGCGATCGACGTATTGTATTCAATTTTAAAGTTGAGTTGTAACAATTGTTCGTATTTAAATATTTATTTTAGATATTTACTTACAGTAGTAATAAAAATATTTTTGAAATGAAAGTCATTAGCGATCTTACAGATTCACAAAGTTAAGACGCATGATCGTACGTTGTCGTTTTCATTTGTAATCAGAAGATATAGAATTTATATGACTTACACTTGTAATATTTTCAACGGGGCAGCTTTTTGATGACGATTTGTTGCATGATTTGATCGGCTCTTTAGATATCCGAAGAGGTGGTGGAACCAACCGTTCGTGTTCCTCAACTACTGGATGAGTATACTGTAAAAGAGACACCCAGTGACAAAGAGAGCAACAGTAACGTCCCGTTAGCTGAGTTAAAACATTTGGGGATCGGGAAAACATACCACTTGCCAACAAAAATGCCAATGGAAGCAACTACCGCCACATATCATAAAATAAATGATCAAGAATTTGGGATAAATTTTAATAAAATACCACATCGGTGAGACTCTATCACAGTATTTAGAAAAATATTATAACGAAGAGTTTTTTTCAAAATCTCTCCATTTGCAAATAATTTATATCATTTACAACCAATTTATATAACTCCACAAACTGCAATCCAAGTCTGCCGTCTAAGAGGGTCTCTGAGATATATGTAAAATCAAACCAATAATAGAAAAATGTACTGCTTTTTGAAATACTATATTGTAAAATCTAAACACAAAATACAAACCTGTTCGACAGACATTCCCGTACGGTTAATTAACTTGTCGATAGCTGATGTTGTGGCGTACATCACTACATTGCAGTATAATAGGTTGCGATGATACCAATTTATTTTATATAAATTGCTTACATTTGTTAAGAGGGACAAGTTTCGATGATTATTAGACTTATTTGGCTTTCATTTTTGAGTTATATTTTGATAAATACTAGTTATCAATTATATTACATTATAATATATTCAGAATCAAGTTGAGATTGAGCTGAAAACTCAAATCTTTTGACAAAATCCACTACACATCTTAATGTAATTGATGAATAAATGATGATTATTATTCATAACACACTGATTTAATTAATAGGATATTTTTCGTTAATAAATTAATATTGTGCGGCCAATTATATTTATTTAAAAATAGCCTATTTTTCATTTCGTGGATTATGACGACAACACTTGTTATTTTACGAAAATATTCAGAAAATACGAGTAGCGATAATATTGTTACGAGCTTAGGGTTCGTGACAATAAAAACTGCCGATTGAATTACCAAAACTGACACTTTAATTACTGAACACCAAGCTTAGTTCACTTTATTTCACTCCGAAAGCTTCGCTCGGATCGCCAATTCAATACTGCCCCGATCGCGGCTTTCAACGGCTTTATATTTAGGTTTTATATAGGCTTTTTCCACCGAAACATCCAGAATATTCCAGCAAATACCGGCCCCGACCGACCAGGTGCCGAAAGTTCGAATGTAGGGCTTTCTAAAAAGCTTAGTTCTTCCATTCGATACTAGATGGCGCTAGTGGGAGAGTTCTAGAAAGATCTTGGCGCACCTATTTTTGCTGCTTGATAATAGATGGCGCTAATAATCAGCCGCCACATACCAGGCGCTAATTATAGCGCGCAACAATAGCATATAATGGTGTATATTTTTCAGAATATAAGTCGGTCATATACCAGTATTCGTGTGTTTCACTCGCTCTCCCAATCCTAACATTACATACCGTGACCATACGATGCGTTTCTAAATTAGAATAGTTTGAGCATCAACGTCATATACACGTGGCGTTCATGCCGTTTTGAAAAAAATAGACATATTTCATTAGCACATGCACAAATATATATTATCGGTAAAATTCCACATAACAAATAAAATATAATTACAGTTACAACACTGTACTGTTCACGTAATGTTTATTTGTATGGTATACCTGCATAATCATCGTGGCTGCCGTACATGAAGAGCACCATACCGACGGAGATGAGAATCGCAGTCACGTATTCGTACATCTCGTACTTGTTACGCGAGATCAACTTGCCCATCAGCATCACTGGGATCACTTTACAGGATTTGGAAAGCACCTAGGGAATTAACAAATAAGCAGATAAGCAGTGTGCTTGTGTAACTGTTAGGAATCACACCACAGCTGCGTTGTCTTTCATCAAGACATTTTGTAACCCACAATAACATAATAGATAATGGCGTGTATTAAAAACTTGCAATTAAAAGTAATAATTGTTAATTGCAGTTTTAAATGTTGATTTACCACGTGCTCGACGGTGAAGAAAAACATAATGAAGAAACCAGCATGCCTGAGAAGTAAGAAAAAAATATTTCGAAGACATACGAAGTTCGCCTACACGCATTGGGGCAGTGCGGTGGAGATTTTCTTGCTCCTCTCAGAAATGAGAGGAGGCTTGTGCCCAGTAATGGGACCTATATAAGCTGTAACTTTAAATCAAATTGAAGTGTCTTTCTTTAATGTTATTTGCATGCTATTTCTTAAATGTTATTTGTATGCTATCCACTCAAATAATAATTTTTCTCTATCCCTCTGTCTGTCGGGACAAATCTTCGGAATCAGTGTATTGTAAAGATAAGGATATACCTGTTCGAAAAAACATGTGTAGATAATACATTTAATGTTTACTATTGGGCTGAAATTCGTAATTTTTTTTGACCATAGTTGCGGTACAAATATGACAAAATAAAAAGAAGAATACTAAGATGTATTTTCGTCCTTGAAGATTAGAGCCTCGTATTGTACCGCGCAATCTATCCTCCAAACACGGAGACAGCAGGCCGACCCGCTCAGGTTGCAGCAATATGTAGAAAAGAAGCATCTTGTAGTCTGTATCGCAATCATTAGAATCAGGTATTACAGTAAAATCCGCGTTCATGACTAACGTCTATGTTAGACCTATACCGGTAGTTTACAAAACACTACGCTCGAAGTTGTTCACTAGTTTATGAACCGGGGACAAAACGTTTGATTAGGTAAGTCTGACTTCGACCAAGAGTTTAATTAACGTTCGAATCCAACAAGGATGTCAAATCCTGGTGTCCGATATATCTCAAAGCTTTGAAACAAAAATGACAACCACAAAAAGTGAGGAAAAAGTAAAACCAGTCTCCTGTTTAATTTTCCTCGGTCTACTACACACATGGGATGATATAGGTTAGTGGGTTATTTCACACTCATGCCACCACTTCACGGCGTTATTATGGGATGAGTCAGTTAAATTATTAATATAAACATGCATACATTAACAACAGTAGTCCTAGCGTGCTGCCCTGAGGCACACCACAATTATTAAAAGTACATAAAAAATTGTGTTCATCACTCGATTGTGAACTCACCTGAGTGGGGAAGCTGACGAACTTAAGCGCCTCGTATTGGCACCAGGCGCTGATAATGTTAGTGAGCGAACAGTAGGAAAACTTGTAGAGTGGAGCCGCGATGATGGGCTGACCGGTCCACAGAAGGCGGCCCAGCGCGATCAGAAAGGCCAGCAGCCGGTTGATAAACACCAGCAGCTGCGAGTCGTTGAACCGCACCAGGCTGCCGTCTGCCATCACGTAGTTCTGTGTGCAGTGGTCAACTCACTAGCACTAAGTTCCAAGAAAATCATTGGTATGGTATTAAATAAAACCAACAAAGAAAATCATCGAAAGGAACATGTCTAATATTCCTCCGAATTAAAAAAAATCTGAAGGTCACGAGGAATTCGCAACGCATTTGACGGTGTAGTGGCCTTTTTTTGGACCAAGGGTAACAAAATTAGCACAATGTCCAATTAATGGTAAGTAGATGCAATGTCCCACAAAGCCAATATTATTGGATAAGAATAGAATAGGATGTGTCTTGACGTAGAATAGTAGGCGCGCAGGTTCGATATCACCCTGAGGACTATGGTGGAATGCCTCGTTAGCAGTTAAAAAGGTCTTGTTGATTTTTCACACTGGTATTATGAGAGTGTGGTTGTTTCCCTGTTGAGCCATTTGTGTCTCTAGCAGGGTTAAAAAATAATACCAATAATGGGCAACGCAGGTTAGTGCCCATCAGAACAATCTATTTTTTACTGTTGCTTTTTTAACCGGGGAAAGATTAAGCTTTCACAGAATACCAACGTAAAATCGCAACTTAATGCTGGCGTGTTTCATATGGTGAGTGTAGAGAACCAGAGATCCTTTTAACTAGAAACAGGGCATTACATCTTAGTTCTCAGGGGTGACGACAAGGGGATATTTGTCTATAGGCCACAGCATCCACTTACCATAACGTAGACTGTGTGCTCGTTTGTAACCCTTATTCTTTAAAAAAATGTATTTGCTATAACATACAACCTGATGAAATACACCACTGAAATGCACGTAACTTTCGGAGTTCTCTTACCCGTTAAACTCCTAAAGAGAAAAAAATCCTACCGTGAGTGAATATCACTGATTTGCAAGAACAGCTACAAACTAAAAATGATTGACTGATTAGAGAATGGCATTTTAAATTTCTTTACAAATAATTTAGTGCATACCGCAAAATGAAAATATTGAGGTATTGACATTACTGAAGGAAAATTTATCGTAGTATCAAGACATAAAATATCAAAAACACATAAAATATTTTAGAACTTTTACCAAAATTAATAAAAAAAAATGTCATACACAGACGGCGGAGCGGAAATTTTTGTGTACGTTTGAAGGGGTCCCTGAATTTCATTTTATTGATTTTTTTATAGGATAGGGTGACAAACGAGCACACAGTCCACCAGATGGTAAGTGTAAAAGTAATCCTCGATTACGAATCAAAATGCAAAGAATGCCTCGTTTCCAGTTAAAAGTGTCTCCGATTCTCTCCACTCACCATACGAAATACAGCAGCATTAAGCTACTATTTCACGCTGGTATTCTGTGAGAGCGTGGTCCCCCCGGACGAGCCGACCCATTCGTGCTACAACTATACAACTACTATGATTTCACGATGATTAACAATTGGACCCGGTGTGGCGCTGTAGTCGAGATCCAGTAACGACCCGAGCGGAGCCGGGGCGGTCGCTATTTTTCTATAAAACAGTATATTGGCGACATCAACAACGAGGAAGAGAAGTAGGAAATACCTGCGTCATAATTTTCTCCTGCAGCAGCCCCCATACCAGGTAGGCGCCCATTAGACCGACGAAGCAGAACACTAGTTCAAAACCTTCACGAGTGTCATCCACCTTGGCGGGTTTCACAGCTTCCGGCAGCTTCTCACCAGGCTCTCCAAAGCACGCGAACAGGACTCGCGAGAGCCATGTCTTGTTTGCTGAGGGGATAAATATTAATTTTTTAATTTTTAAAGCCCAGAGCAGACGAACGTCCTACCATGTATACGTTTCACGTCGTAGAGCCGAGCTGCAATTATATTATCATTATAACACAAATGGGTCGGTCGGGAAAGGGCTATGCTCTCACAGAATACGCTTTGCTGTGTTTCGTATAGTGAGTACAGGGAACCGGAAACCCTTTTTACGGAAAAAAGGCATTCCACCTTGGTCCATTGAGGATAAATGTAGATATTCTTGGGCAATAGCATTCACTTACCACCAGGTGGATTGTGCGCTCGCTTGTCAACCTTATACTATAAAATAAAATCTACAAAAAGGTTTCATATTTCGTTTTTCAGTACTAGATTTGGACCCTCTCCGATATTATCGCAAAATTCCCTGTAACGGTTTTATTTAATTCAATAAATTAATAAGCCTACCCTATAGATTGCCTGATAGGGGGATATGTGCATTAGTCGCCACGCTTGGTAAGCCCGTTGGCAACCGCAGTTTTCATTAATTTAAGTTGTTATCACGAAGATGCTACTGCGTGTTTCATGTTTTAGTTTCTCTCTGTCGCCTCTTACGACCTCTACGGGACGATATGTTGCAACGGATATTCTTACACAGCCACTACATGGATCTATCCAGAGTATACAGCATAACAAAATTAAAAAATGTATACTAATAATTATAGTTATAATTACGCTTAAACTATTGGCTAAATACACCTCAATACCCAGTGTAATTATACATTCACAGCTACCGCTCGCAGATAATATCAGCTTATCGTACGCAACAATCGATTCAGCAATAACTACAAATGACTAATCAATATTACGGCTTATCTCTACTGGTAACAGTAATTTACTAAATTATGGCTTGTATTTTCGATTTAATGGCCTACTGTGCTTTATTCTAAATATTTTACTACTAAACTACGATACGAAAGTTCAGCCTTTATTTCATAGATGTTAGACGAGTGAATTAGCTATTGTAGAAATTGTATTGGATTGGGATTTTAATTAACATTGGGTGCGTTTGGCAGAAAAAGCGCTGACAAGCGCTTGTAAGCAAAATGGCGAAACTAAACAGTTTTCGGCCAGGACCAGGTCAGTTTCCCAACTTCAGTAACGCTGACACAAGAAAACAAAAAACAACAAAAAACACAAAAACGCTTATTTAATTTGTTTGTTTTGAAGTAAGGTTCGTAAGTTGTTTTGTGCAATATTAGTTTTAAGTAATATAATGACATAAATAAACATATACATGTTATTAAAAATTCACGATTGGTAAATTTTTAATACGAATACTTTCATCATTACAGCCCTTTACAAGTCCACTGCTGAACATAGGCCTCCCCCAAGGTACGCCACAAAGCACGGTCCTGAGCCACCTGCATCCATCGACTTCCTGCATGAATACTTTACAAACATATATTTAAATTAGGTTAGGTTCCCCGATTAAAACTAACTTCGTGGCTTATAGGAATATAAGCTACTTACGATTTGACAGCGCTTACCGCCTACGATCGCCATTTTGCTTACAAGCGCTTGCTAGCGCTTTTTTTGCCAAACGCACCCGTTAACTTTCGCTTACTTTTTACTGTTACAGCCTATTAAAGTCCACTGCTTCCACGCTTGACAAGCTGTTCTTTTTATTTTTAGTCGTTATTAGCAAAACGCTGATACCCTCTGTCGGTTCATCCCACACCCTCGGGATGATATGGAGTAACGGATATTTTTAAACGACCACTGCACAATTTATATATTAACATTAAATAAACACTTTTGCTTGATACTTTTTGTCTGGATTTTGTATGGATAGGAAATATCCTAATACCTATATTTCTACCGTTAATTAGTAGTGAGCGTTCTGCTGTGTTCTAAACTGAGGGGTACAAAGAGCTAATATGATTACAGGTTAAATGGCACTCCATCTTAGTCTTCAGGAGTGACAACTTATCTGAAACCTTCTTTATTTGAAGTTAGGAACAGGTGTCCATCAGCTGCACTAACAACTTACCATTACGTGAACTATAATTATAAAACAAACAAAAGCACACATTTATTCAAAATTTAAGTCATATTCAGTCAAGGTGCGTGCGTGCGTGCACTGATGTGCTCTATCTTAGTCCTTAGTGGTGACAATTCATCTGCAGCCCTTAAAAAAATTACAACCAACTTCAATATAAATAAAATGAGAACATCATCAATGTAGTCCAAATTAACTAAATACGCATTATTAAAGATAACTCACTCTTATTTCAAAATAATCATCAAAATTATTTCACCTAGAAAAAAGTTTTGAGGTAACACACAAAAAAAACATACAGTCGAATTGAGTACCTCCTCCTTTTTTAAAGTCGGTTAAAATATAAAAGGCATATTGTCTTTAGGCATTTTCTACTAGTCTAGCTTAGTATTCAAAAGTAAAAGTATACTCACTAATTTTATCAAAATAATTTGTTTTCTCCAGGTACTTGTAAAGCATATATCCAGGCACCAGGACTGTGGAATATCCGACTAAATTTAGAAGCAGCCGAAAACACCTGAAACCAATTAACAACAAACATAAATGTTTCTCTCGTGTAGTGGTATTGCAAAATTATCTACTACTCCATAACATCCTGTGGATGAGGTAAACAAGAGATGATCATCTCCCTGTTAACAATTCAAAATGATAACCGATAGAGCCTGCAAAGTGTGGCAACTATGAAGAATCCCTCCTATTTAATTAAATTGAATCTGTTTCCGAGATATGGTACAATAAGTTGTTGCAATATTCAGGATAATTAACATGTCTTACTGGCAAAGAAATACCACAGTACACAAATAATTCTTACTTTTCTTAAATAATTATAATATCGGCATAAAGCTAAGATAACTTAATGTTAATAAAATATAATATTAAATTTAATAATAATAATAATAATAGCATCATTTAACAAACAATGAAGTACAAAGTAATAACAAGTTTTAAATTATTATGAACAATAATGATATAAATAAGAAATTAGAGAAACACAAGGCAATAAAAGTTACAAAAAAGTTACATCCTATACATGGTCCACTACAGGGGCACAGACCTCCTCTTATTTCTAAAAAGGAATGATTTTTTCAATTAAGCATCACTTGGTACTGATTTTATTACTTTGTTTTCTAGCTCTACCTAACTAATAACCTAATTGCCTCCACCAGCTGATGAGCACAGCTTTTAAAGATCAAAACCAGTAGGTTGTAGGCCTGCATCATTGATCTAGTGGTTATGAGCATGGCTGCTGATTGTGCGATCCTTAAGTCCAACCCTGGATCCGGCACAAAATTAGACATTGAGTTTTTCTGTCAAAAATGCTCAGTAGCAGCCCTGAAATAGGAAGTCGGCAGTGTTTCAGGCCCATGCCATGGAAAGCACAAACTAGACTAGTCGGATTGTCATCCCATTCTTAAAGTTACAGCTTGTATATGCCCCTCTGCTGGGCAAAGACCTCTCATTTTTAAGAGGGTATTTAGGGCAAGGAAATGGTCGCTGCTCTGCCCCAATGCATATTGGCAGACTTCACATGTCTTTGAAATATTTTTTTTGATATGTATTTCTCAGGCATGTAGGTTTCCCAATGATGTTTTCCTTCACCCTCGAGCAGGTGGTAAACAGCATTGAAAATTGCAATTAACAATTTCATTGACGCTGGCAGGAACTGAACCCAGGTTGCTTCAGAGAAATTTAACACTACGACGAGCGCTAAGCCCATGAGCTACCATGGCTCTTATATATCTATATAATATAATAATATCTTAATATAATTAAAACTTGTAAGTTATTGCTTTAATTATAAACAAAATATACATTCAATTAATTTTAAGCCCATCTTTTTTTTGAATAAGAATATTAACAATGCTATAAACAGTACTAATATTCCATTTAACCACTCATGATAAACTTAAATTGCTTGTATTACGAGTGGTTCACGCCAGTAGTTGAATGGCAGATTTGAAACCACAACATTTTTGGGTTCGCGGTCCACGCCCTGCCATTGGGCTACTGTCGCTTTTGTCTGCTTCTCGATCTCAATCTGCTTTAGAGCTCTCTATCTCCACTGCGTCCACAGTATATTCCATCTACTTTAAGTTATAATTACTCCAAATTATGTTTATACTTTTAATTAATATTGCAACATATTAGAAGTTTACTTACCATGAGTAATCGGAGTCTATCAATGAGTCTGACTGCTCATACGCATTCAATAGCTCTTGGTACAGATGACCAAACAGCCAAGTCAATATTGCCCACAATACTAGGACAGTTCTGCACAAACAAATATTAAAAATTATAAAATTGCCTGCATTTCTTTATCACAGGTTTTCAATGTGGTGGTTGCACCTAAAAGAAGAAGAAAGGCTACTGAGAACTGAGATGAAATATCTCACAACCTGTAATTATACTGGCTCTCTTTACCCATTAGACTGGAACAAAGCAGATTATGCTACTATTTGACAGCAGAGGCAAAAGGTAGTACCTACCCAGGTGGGCTCCTTTGAAGTACTGGATTGAGTACTTTAAGATGCAAGCAAAGATAATGGGGAAATTCTAAAATTATTATTAACTGTACAACATAATATTGTTTATATGTGGTAGAGCCATGCTGCTGTTATATTAGTAGTATAATTGTAGCATAAATGGGTCAGCTCGATCGGGGAAGGACCATGCTCTCACAGAATACCAGCGTAAATTAGCAGATAATGCTGTTGTGTTTCATATGGTTAGTGTAGAGAACCGGAGACCCTTTTTACAGGAAACGAGGCATTCCATCTAAGTCCTCACTGGTGACAATGCATCTACATTTTAATTTGTAATTGAGGACAGATGTAGATGTCTATGAGGCACAGCAACCACTTACTATCAGGTGGACTATGAGCTCATTTGTCACCCTATCCTATAAAAAAAATATCGGAACCTGTTTAAAAAGTCCCTGTGTAAGATACTAACGTAAAATGTTTTTCATTGAAACTACAAATGAAATGTAAAAATAATGTGGTTTTCTCTTTAGATCTCATTCAATCTTCTACTAGTCCTAATATATGAAATAAATCTATAATTACCTATCTTAAATAAATCACGATAACGGCCTTTGTTTAAAAAAAAATAAAAAAATTTAATGAGAAATTTGAAGAGTACTGCAGTAGAGCATTTATCAAAATTTAATTAAAATAATTTCAGTAATAAAAAATGTCGGGTTTAATTAAATGCGAGCAAAGCTAGTAAAGAAATAGGTGTATAGAAAACTTTTAAAATTAAAATTTAGAGAAAGTAGCTACTAATCTATGTTTAGCATTTTGATTTAGTTTATTGTTTCACGAATACTACGACATGAATAAAATTGAAATTCTAGACGCAGTTGCGAAAAAATAAAGCTATTAAGCTTATTAAAAGTAAACGTCTGCATTTTTAAACAATGTAATCTAATACAAACATTCACTCACCCGATAACTATCTCGGAGCGCATTTTACACCGGAAATTTATAATCAATAAAAAGATCTAAAAATACTGACTAATATATTGATACTTAAATTAAATAATAATAAAAAACCAATTAAATTTTCTTAAAATCCATGACGAGTCAATTACAACCCATCACCATCACAAACTACTAATCACTAATCGGCATCAAATCACATGTTGAAGTGTCAAATGTCAAATTGTCAAAGCGTCTGTCAATGTCAAGTGACAACTGTCAATATGAACAATGTGATTGTTATTGTTATTATTTGCCAATAAAGGCAGGTAAAAGTCTTATACCATACAACCACCCCTGATATGTATTTTGATTACTAAATTCATCATAATATACTGATGTGCTACATTACAAAGTGTTACGGCCCAGAGTTGCCCAGACGTGGGTCGACCCGGTTAGGGCCCATCTGTAACCAGCTCGACAGGCAACTAAGGGACGAGCCCAAATGGCTAATGGAAAATACGTATAAGTAGGCATAA
>DWHP01004865.1:0-12294 GCA_018247895.1 Parnassius honrathi
GTTTCACAAGGAGTTTTCTTCCGCGTACGACCTCTCTGTGGAATAGTTTACCACCGGCGATTTTTCCGGACCGATACTACTTAGGGACCTTCACGCACCTGCAATTCCCCTGGTGTTGCGGTTGTTCAGGGGCGGTGGTAGTCACTTAACATCAGGTGAACCGTATGCTCGTTTTCCCCTCTTCTATAAAAAACAAATTCATATGTTTTAATGTACACTTACTGTTGGTGGTGGGAAGATGCGATATGTCTGTTACTACGGGAAACTTGCTGAGGAGTTTAAAGCAAACCGCAAAAAGTGTATTTAACTGATGTTTATTGAAACATTTTCAAGGAGGTGTCAAAATTACTGAAGACACAAGTTTGCGCGATTACCGCTTAAAAGAATCCCTTTGTCGTATCTCCTCAGACTCAGACACACACATATCGAGTTCGCGGTCATTTAGAAGTTCTCAACAGAGCGGAACAGTATTTCTTGCCGGCACACCACCTACAAATTTACACGGTGCAGGTTCAGCCTCACATGCAATATTGTTCCCATTTCTGGGTTGGGGCTCGCCAGTGCCAGCTCCTCCCATTTGATCGCATCCAGCGTAGAGCAGTTCGAATCGATGGCGACCGAGTTGTTTCTGATCGGCTTGACTCATTGGCCTTGCAGAGGGATGTTGCATCTCTTTGCGTATTATATTGCATCTACCACGCTCGATATCATCATCGCAGATCGCGTCATAAATTGCGATACCATCCATGCCATCTAGGTGTTTGGCGGTCCATCAGTGTGCGATTTAGTAGAAGTTTTCTTCCTCGCACAACTTCCTCGTGAACCACCAACGAATTTTTGGATCGATACGACTTAGGGACCTTAAAGAAAAGAGCCCCCTCTTTTTTAAAAGGCCGGCTACGCATCTGCGATTCCCCTGAGTAGTGTAGTCTTCATCTCCTTTTCGTCCCCTTTCTGGGGACAGGAGGGCCTGTAGGTACCGAGGCATCCCTCTCTATCTGGGCGTCATCGCGGGGAGCACGGCTCCTCCGGTCCTGGGTGCTGCTAAGCAGCTTATGGGTTGGGATGTTGCGCACTACACGCCATCAGGTCAGGTGTCGGGAGACTTACCCGTCCCTGGTGGCTCCCTCGCCGGGCGATGAGCGTATAAGTCCTCGTGGGAGTGGCCGCCCGTCAGGTGGGCGCGCGTACATGGGTGTTAAATTCTGTGGGTGTGGGTGTGGCCCGTTATCTACGCGGTCGAATAACCGTCTCGCAGTACGGGCCACAAATTCATGTATCGACTCGATCTTGAGGTCTCTGGCTATTATATCATTTCTGACGTAGCCATAGAATACTATAATACATACATAATAGAACGGGGGAGTGGGCGGAGCCCGTGTAGCCACTAAAATGGCACTAACACGTCAATTCACACGTATAAATGTCAACACGAGTTTTGTGTTTTGACGTTACAATCGTTTCCAAATTTCGCATGCAAATTATTTAGAAAATGCCAAATTGCACGCTATTTACAAATAAATACGTGCAATTTGGCGACGCCTTACTTCGTACTAAGTAAGGTTGACAGCCATTCTATTATGTATTATAGTATTCTATGGACGTACCGGTTCAGACGTAGCGGTCTGCTCTCAGGATCACCCGAAGCGCAAGATTCCGCTGAGCTTGCAATCGCTTGCGCTGAGTGGCCGATGTCAGCGCGTACCAGGCTGGTGTTGCGCATGTCAGCCGTGAGCGGACGTAGGTCTTGTATATGGTGAGTTTGGTTTTGAAGGGAAGTTTGGATGCTAGGATAGTTTCGCTCGCGCGACTCTGGCCTGAGCCACGACGTGGTCGACCATCGGGGTCATGCGCAGCGAGCGATCTATCTGGCATCCTAGGTAGGTGACACTTCTATTCCAACCTACGTGCTGCCCACGGAGTCGCAAGGTTAATGGGATGCGTGTCAGCCTGGTCATAAAGGCTGCGGTCTTCCCGACGCTGACCGCCACTCTCCATCTGTCCAGCCAATCGGGTAGCGAGTCCTGCAGTATCTGCAGCTTCCTTGCCGCGATCTCTACCCGACGAGATGACATCAAGTACGCACTGTCATTCGCATACAAAGACAAGACGACATCATCTTCCCACTCCTCCAGGCGGCCTTCTAGTGTGAGGGTGTCATTTGTGTAGGCAACTTGCATAGGCAGCTGCCCTGTGGCACTCCCGCTTCGATCGATCGTGCTACGGAAACAGCCTCCTCGATGTTGATGTAGAAGCTCCGCCCCTCCAGGAACGACGCTATTAGTCGCACAGGCATAGGCGGCAAGGTAGTGTGTTCAATTAGTTTGTATTGTAGCCCTGCGTGCCACACTCAGACACAGATGCGACCGCGGTTGTGCTCGGCCGCAAGATAGCGCAGCACGCGGGCTAATTGGGCTGTGGTTGAATGTGTCTGTTGAGGATGAGTTTTTCAAATAGTTTCGCTATGTGCGGTAATAGTGTTATGGGGCGGTAGCTATCTGGGTATCTCCTATCATTACCCGGCTTTGGTAGCACGACGATTTCGCCCTGCTTCCAGTCAATCGGGAAGGGGCCAGTTCTTAAAACGCCGTTGAAAAGTTCCACAATCCCCCTTCTGGGCAGCTGCTTTATAGCCATGGTGGTGATCCCATTGCAACCCGGCGATTTGCGATTTGGTAGGCGCATGATAGCGCTGCTTACCTCCGCTGACGAGATGAAATCGTCGCCCCGTATTGGCGGCGCCGGGTTCAACAGGTATTCTCGTACGCGGTTCACTACACTCTCTGTGTGTTCTGCGTATCTGCTAGGGTGTTAGGTTTGAATTGTGCTTGAACGTGTTTTTCCATCATTTCTGCTCTCTTTTGGGCATTGCAGACCCTTTTCCCCGTATTGTCCACGAGTGGGCAATTAGGTGGTGGTGTTTTTGTGAACTGCCGGTTGAGGAGATGCACGATGGCGGGTGTCTCCGACGTTTGGTTGACTCGCCTCTTCCATGCTTCTCCCCTGTGCGCTCTAATTGCTACCGACAGCTCTGACGACATTGTTTTCAATTTTCTTTTTATGAGTGGGCATCGTGTTCGTGCCCATAGTTGTGTGGGAGCTCCTCCCCCCGGTGCCCATGGATATAGGGCGTGGGGAGAGTTCTAATTGTTTATTGAGTGTAGTATGAGGATGCAGTGCCGCTGTCGCACATCTCTTTGGGTGGTGGTGGAGGCGCCGAGACGGAGATCCTGCAGCGCTTTGCGGAAGCGTGCCCAATTGTTCCGCATTTTTGGACTTCTGGGCACTACGGCGTCCGCACTGGTTTCGATGTTGAACAACACGGGGAGGTGCTGCGTCCAGATCATTCAGACATCGGGTTGCTGGTTGGGATTTGGATTGTGGGTGGGCTCATCTGGACTCAGTACCTCGTATCCCCACTCTTCAGCGTCTTCGTAGAGTTTTTAACCAGGGGGTGTGATTATCGTGAAGCACCAAGCAGGATGTTTTGCGTTCAGGTGTTGCATTAAAAATCGTGCTTAGATCCTGGGGGGCTAACGAGGTACCGGGAGGTTTGTACGCGGGGAAGATCCTCGTGTTCGTGGTTCTCACCCTCATTCCTATCCCCTTCATCCTCGGGGATTCGAAATTTTGGATTGTGTCAACTTCTTCGTGCATGACGTCTCTCCTCACAAGGACCGCAGTACTTCTGTATGCGATACCTTCTGGGCAGATCTTGTCATGTCGGTACACGAAGAAGTTGTGGAGCTTCAGTTATGCAGAGGGGTGTAGTTTTGTTTCCCCCAGCAGCTCAACCTGGACTTTGTGCTGTTGAACCAACGTGCGTAAGTCGGCGACCTCCCTGCGATGCCGCCGGGGTTCCAGAAACTGATTTTAAGTTGCCCTCTGTCGGTGGATGACACATGGGCTGGGGCGCTGAGTATCGCCGAGAGTGCCGCTCGTGTGAGTGAGTTTGCCGTGAGAACTTCATTCAGAATTTTGATGACCACCCCCACCAATTGTGCGAGGGCCTCTTCAATGGTGGATGGTATATGGTTCTGGGGTTGAGGTTGGTGTGTTATTTCCATTGTTTGTTGTAGGGGTGGTTCTCGGGGTTCTTGTGTAATGATGTGCACTCTCTGGAAGGGGGCAGCGAAGGTCGCACGGCGCGGTTGCTGTGGCAGATGCTGTGTGGTGGAAATGGGGGAAGGAAGTGGAGCGGACGTACCTACTACTGCGTCCAGTGTGGCCACCTTATTCTTCTTCTTCCTTCCTCTCCGCTTTCTATTCGGACGCTCTGTGCGCTCGATGGGATCGTTTGCCGGTGGAGGCAAGGTCGCTCTGGTTGTGACGATCGTTGGCACCGGTGCGGGTATGGGCATGTGGGATTGACGTTGCGGCTGCTGTGCCCGCTACGGTTGTGGCTGTGTTTGTGATGGTGGTGGTGGTGGTTGGCGTTGTGGTGCCCACGTTGCCTACGTGGGCATGAGAAGATGCAAGGCTATGCCCCTCTTGCGTGCAATAAATTGCAACACTGGGCACCGCCTGTCGTCTGCCGCGTGAGCCTTGGTGCAGTTAGCGCACTTCGGCTGAGCATTACGCGGCTTGAAGCACTCTGATGCGGCGTGGTCGCCCGCGCAGCGTGCGCATTTAACTGGACGGTGGCAGTTATATGAAGCATGCCCGAACCGTTGGCATCTGTGACATTAGGAAGGGCCGGCTCTACCTTGCCAGCCCTCGATGGAGATGCCGGGTATGTAGAGCAGCTCGTTAATTGCGTATAAACGCTTTAGCTCCTCAGGGGATAGGTGATCCATCTTGACATGGAAGAGACAGCCAGGCCTGTCTCATTTGGGTGGTATTGAGCGCACAAAGGTCACAGGTAAGCCCTTCTCAATAATATCCCTAGGGTTGGTGTCCGCAGGGAGCCCTCTGAGCCTCACCTTAGTTGGTTGCTCGTCTTGTGGAGCGTAGTAATACCACGCAAAGGTGGCGTACTCTTTGCTATGCTTTTTAAGGTATTTCTGAATGGTGCGATATTTCTGATCGGATTGCGAGCGGAACCTAACTTCCTACCCAAATGGGCAGACGTTCGGCGCGTGGCCGAGGAGTTGTTGCAGAGTTTTAAAGTGCCTCGCCCAATTTGGGAAGCATTCGACAACTATAGTACCCCTTTATCTATAGTAGCCTTTATCTGTTTTTCTGCAGGCTGCTGTGGCCTAGATGCAGGCGGTGGAGTTAGTGATAGTGATTACCCTGGTGTTGCAGTTGTTCATGGGCGGCGCAGCGGTAGTCACTTACGATCAGGTGAGCCGCATGCTCGTTTAGGGGGCAAATTAATAAAAAAATGAGACTTCAAAGTAAAACTTTTTCATTTTATGTATAGTATTCACGTAAAGTTGGAAGAAGTGCAGAGTATTATCAGGAGTAGTAAGTTCATACCTGATAAAGTTAATAATATTGTGGTATCGTGTATACAAAACAATCCAAAAGCCCGTTGTATTACGACTGTTAAATTATTTAGCGGTTTAAGTAAATAATGTTGGTTAAATCCCATTAACGAAAGAAAAACACGAGTTGTTTTTAATCCACCAAACAATTTATTTAAACTGAGCTTTTAAATATAGTGTAAGCAACTTTTTTAAACGAACTACTTTCACAACGAACATAGCATGACATAGACGAATTGTATAATAACATACAATATAATATCCCAGCCAGCGATTTGGCTTAGTAAATAACGCCAACTGAACTAAAGTACTAAGTATACAAAATAATAAAGATTTTGGATTTAATAGAAATGGACTATATATTTATAGTTATAAAAAATTTATTATTTGCCCCTTAAACCGTCTTTTTTTTTCAAAACTTTTTATACTAAATAAGCACTTAGCCTCTAAAATTTGGCAATAGTTTACATATTGTCGAAAGTGCGGAAAAATCATTCACGTGCCTTGTCCGTACAAATATAATCATAGTTCCCTATCCATCCATTAGTTTCCGGCAGTGTAGCCCTAAGATATACATGGCCGTACCGAATCTACCCCTCAAACATCACCGCCCTAAACTATCCTGTAGAACGCCCGCGTAAACCAAGAGTACCATAAATGAAACTATAGGCCCACAATAACTATAAAATAAGCGAAAGTGAGATATCTGAATCGGTCTCTTGGTGATTGATACTCTCTGCCTACCCCGCAAAGGAAAACGTAAAGCTACGTATCGCATCAGTCGTTTTCTTCAAAAAAAATGTTTATTTTTCACAGTTTACAATAAAATTACGAGTTATAATCTTATAATGCATCTAGTTTTTTCTATGGACGATTGTAAGGAAATTTTTATTAATCCAAGTGCATTTTATAAGTTGGTTGAATATTACTCGTTGTCAATACAACGACTACTAACACTACATTTTTGAATAATTATTTGAATTATATTTATCTTCATACTTTCATATTTTTAAAACCCGCGGTTTAGTTAGTAGAATGGGGGAACATATGACTAATAGAAAATACCACTTTAAAGCTAAATATTTCGCAAACGGATCCCTAAATCGAAAAAAATGTTGTTCCATGCACCCAATATTTTTGAAGGTCCTATTCAATCCACACGATGGAATAGACGGGTAAAAATCACCTGTATCCAAAATAGAAATGTATTTCAGGATTTCATTTTTACAAATAAGGCGTAATCAATATCTATAACTACGCCAAATTACAGCTTTGTACCACTAGGGTCTCTGAGTAAAACCGCTGACAGACGGACGGACATAAAATTGCAGTATAAGTGAAATTAGAGATAAACAAAAGCTACACTTAGGAATCCACAGCTATGTTTATCTTTTGGGTTCACCTTTGATATTTGAACGCGTTTCACTGCTAAGAAAAACAATCCTTTAATTTTGTAGATAAAAGAACGGAGAAAGTCTACCACGCAGTTCTTAACAGGATAACAATTTATATATTATCTTTATTTCTGGATAACTTAATTTGATAAACTAATAAGTTTGGCGTCAAAATATCCTTAATCACGTATTTGGTGACTCCTTGTGTTCTGTCTGGTTATAAACAGAATTCAAACGTTTATTTATATATGATGTTCTTAAAAAACAGTTATCAATAACACTTTGACATCTAGCATTTTATTTAACTGAGAAACTGTTTAATTTCATTCAATGATGATTTACTGCGTTTATAAAAGCGGAACTAAAAAAAAGTTTTACAGAGCGAACTCAAAAGCAGGATAATTATTTGAGCTTATATTTAACGCATGCATCTGTACTTCTGAGTCTTTGACCTATGAAGCTTTTAAGGCTACTGCAGCATAAAGCCAGCAAGTATAAAATATGGGTTAAAATTATATTATGCAAGAGTAGATAAAATTTTCGTCTCTTTGTTAAGAAAACATATTTTTCATTTATTCGTTACAATCTGTCAAAGCCATTGCCGAACAAAGGCCTCACCAAAGATTGCCTTATAAGAAGGATATTTGACAAAGTTGCCACGCTTAGCAGGCGAGTTTGAAAAAAGAGAAATAAAAGTAAAATAGATGTCACATTTTAATTATTATTCAACTTTTTTTTCTTATATTCACAAAGGTTACTTTGGGAAGATAAATCAAAATTACAATGTAAACAGAAAATCGTTCTATTGAAGTTGGTAAAAATTACTTTGTTTATATCAGCTTAATGAAATAAAATGATGTCTTACCTAATCTGAATAGCACCTACCCCCCTTCTTCAATTGCATGCACTATACCCATCACCACTAATCCTAGCACCACTACTCCAAATACCACTAGGAAAGACACACCACTATCGACAATACGACAGGTGTTGCGCCTCTACACGAGGCATCCTCAGGTGAAGTAGACTGCAGTGGCTGATCGCTAAGTCAGGGAGAGCGGGAGGTGATCAATCTAAGTAAGCCACACCATTTTATTTCATTAAGCGGATATAAGTAAAGTAATTTTCACCAACTTTAATATAATGGATTTCCGCAAAGTAACGCATGATTCCATTAATTATCAGAAAATCATTGTTAAGTGTAAGGGGGATCGATGCAACCTGCTATTTCTATTACCTACCTCACCTGCTGGTTAAAGAGCGTAGATCTGACGACCTGCTGAAGTCTGAAGATCAATCCCAAAATTCACAGGGAGTGATAGTATGATGAGGGGTAGCATCACCGGCACGAGAATCGGAGCTTTGTGTTTTCACACTTGTTAGGTGGTGATGAGTATAGTCAAACTTTTGAGTTAATAAATGCCTGATATTTCTTGAAAAGTTCTATGACCACCAATATACTTAAGACTGATAATACAATATTTTATAAGCTCCCAAGAAATCGAAGACAAAATACTGCATTATTATGTTACTAAAGACAGTTATTTAAATCAAATTTCAGTTAAATCCTCCGTAGATGAAGAGATAGAAAATTTATGTGAGTAAAAAATCCATCGTTTGAATAAGTATTTTTGACACTGCAACTTTATTTTTGTCGTTATTTTTGATCGAGTGAACAGAACTCGCTCGATTAGACTCGCGGTTAGGGTTCGCTCAAAAACTTTTTCAATGAACTTTTACTGTCAAACCATTCGCAAAAAACAAGATTGCTCGCTGTGGTTACCGGAGTAAATAATAAAACTTTTAACAGAAATAAATATTTTACAGTAAAGTACCGACTGCTGCATTTGAAGCAACTCAATTTTCGTAAGTTATTTAATAATTATTAAACTCATAAACATTGATACCATTTATTTTAAGCCTTCATTAATTATTGTATTTTTTGTATGACACGGTATTTTAGTTGTATGGAAGACTGGATCTTTTTTATTAAAGAAGAAAGATTCGTAACCTTCTACATAAAAATATAGTACAGGACAGTGTAGTGGTGGTATAAGAGTATCCATTACCCCATATACATAGATACTAAATGATTCTAAGTAAGGCTAAACAGCATGTTTAAATAAATAAATAATATATCAATTGCAATAACCTGAGGGATTTGCGAGGTCATTGCTAATTGTAATTAACGGGGGATTTACCTTGTCTCACAAACGCAATACTATTAAAGCCCGTCCTGTGGGTGTCGTAAGAGGCAACAGAGGGAAAAAAACCAGGAGCCTGCCAAGGTCCACTCGTAAGTTCAGCAGTGGGCTTTTGACAGGCTGTAATGAATTAACGCAGGAGCACGACCTATCTCTGTGTATTTTAATTGTGCGGTTAATGTAAATGTTTTACATTCACTAGTAGTGGACGTTTATTCAACGAACTAGTTAAATAAATCGTGAACATTTATTTATAGGATAAGGGTGACAAACTGGCACACAGTTCACCTGACGGTAAACGTCAGAATGCAGATACGTTGTCAAGCCTGAGAACTAGTATAGCCTCGTTTCTAGTAATAATGCTCTCCAGTTCTTTACACTCACCGTACGAAACACAGCAGCATTGAGCTGCTATTTTATGCTGGCATTCTGTGAGAGCGTGGTCATACCTCGATCGAGCCGGCCCATTTATGCTACAACCATAATATAGCTGTAGCGTGGCACTACCACGTGTTATACAATTATAGATCAACTTTAAAAAACAGAACTAGATGAAAGGTTGTCGGAGATCGAAACAAAACATGAAGTCCTCCAATCGTTGACAAACGAAAAACAGTAAGTGAAACAAAATGACACACCACAGGTTTTTCAGTTAATATTATAACAATAATAATTTTAATTTGCATAAACATGGTAAATATACAGGTGTTTTGCCATTTGAATACCAGCATAAAATAGCAGCTTAATACTGCTGTGTTTCGTATGGTGAGTGTAGAGAACCGGAGACCCCTTTTACTAGAAACGAGGCATTCCACCTTAGTCCACACGGGTGACAACGTGTCTGCATTTTGATTCGTAATTGAGGGTAGATGTAGATATCTATGGGCCACAGCAACCACTTACTA
Organism: Parnassius honrathi; assembly: GCA_018247895.1. Taxonomy (NCBI): domain Eukaryota; kingdom Metazoa; phylum Arthropoda; class Insecta; order Lepidoptera; family Papilionidae; genus Parnassius; species Parnassius honrathi. The sequence continues at coordinate 9,933 of DWHP01004865.1, forward strand.
TCAGGTGGACTGTGTGCTCGTTTTATCCTATCAAAAATTTATTTTTTGATAAATACTATAATGCAAATTAAATTAAAATCAAACAATTACACCTTTAACATTAAAATAGCCAAAATTATAATACATTTCCATAATATTATTATTTTGTGAAACCTTTTTATAACATGCACCTTTCATTTTTGTTAAATGTAATGAAAAAAAATGTGCTAGTAATAATTGTAAAGTTTGTTTAGACAGCAATCATATAAGTATCTATTTAAGTTTTCAAGTTAAAATAAACATTTTGTCAATTGACATTATGTAACTAATTACTTGAAATTCTAAATAAGAACGTTAAACTAAACAAAACCATAAATTTTCAGAATTTCCGCAAGAAAAATCAAAGTCCACCGCATGAAGAATTCGCGGCCAAAATCTTAAAAGGTAGATTATAAATAAATCTAATTTAATATTGTTAACGAACTTAGTTGTATATGGTTTAATTCAATCTATCTACTATTTAAAAGCCACCCACTTTAGTACCATTCACATTAAAGGTTACACGCGCTATTCTTGATCGATGTACAAAAGGTTGCAGAGTTTCTAATGTCGGACAAGGCCAGTACAAACAAACAACAATACAGTCGTCCCGGAATCGAAAGACACCTATCACATTCTCCAGTCACACATTTTCTATAGTCTTACGTCGCTACTTTGTTTATATTTATTTGCGTTCGATATCGCTCCTTTAGAGCATCTCTGCTGTCAAAGTCATCCAGAAATTATAAAGAGGAATAATTGAAAAAGAAAATACAAAAACTATCATAAGTTATATTGATGTTATTCGACCATTGACGGAGACTTATTGGAATATATTCTAAAGATCCAATTGGTTAGAGCTAAAATTGCGATAAGTCCAATAGAGCACTTCGATAGCAGTAAAAATATCAAAATATTATAGTAATGTTTCCCATAAAGTACAGAAAATAAATGTGTATTCAACTAACTTTTTGAAAAAAAAAATTGGACGTAATAGGTGAAATTTATGTGGCTATGCGAAATTTTTAATTTCGACAAAAAAATCAAATAAAGCTCTTAAAATATCTAATCGTGCCGTAAGTAAATTTGCACATTGATATGCAATCTAATTATATGAAAATTTGTTGCTTGTGTAGTTGCAAAGTTTATTTTTATTTAACTGCTCAATTATTTTTATTATTTCCCTACTAAAGAATAGAGCCTAATTTGCCTTTCTTACTTATTTCTACTATTGGGTAGCAATGCACCAATTATTGTTCTTCAGTTTTCGAGGGCATGGATAACCAGTATAATTACAGGTCATGAGAGGTTTTGTTGTAGCCCCCACGGGTGACAACTGAAAATGCAATTATAGGCTTCTAGTTGGGTGATGCTGACCGCAGTGGCCACTCCACATCTGGTGAATTGCTAGCTTTATTTGTTTTATAAAAAGAAATGCTAAGGTCCTAACCTAACCTAGACATCCAAAATATTTGCGGTATATATTAATATTACTTACTCCTTTCTAAAAGGACGGCAACGCACCTGAGATTTCCCTGGTGTTGCGGTTGTTCATGCGCAGCAGTAGTCACTTACCATCCCGTGAGCCGCATGCTCGTTTGCCCCCTTTTCTACAAAAAAAGTTTGCTGGCTACCATACGGTGATAGCATCGTTTAATAGTTTGTTTATTTACTATTGTATATGTATGTTTCGTTATATTTAACATACACATATATTACTCTTAACAAGATAAGGTGATCGATTGTACTATAGTAACGACTTAATTTATAAGGCTTTCATTCATTCGAAAACTTCTGACTTCCGAGTAGGCACCATCTCTAGAAAATTGGCGTTTCAGTTTGTTAATACCTTTGGTTGACCGAGCCTTGCTCGGTATTTTTTTAAATCGTGTGTGTGTGTGTGATAAAAATTACATACTGATGAAATATGAATAATATTTTTTGAAAAAACTGTACTGGTTATTTGAATAAAAAATCATGAGTGGAATTACTTTAATTTAAATTTTCATGTTTTTAAAAAAAATACAAAAAAGGGCTCGATACAATAGATTTTCTCAAAAAAGAGTGAAAATTGAAAAAAAAATCGGGCTGAAGACCGGCCTCGAACCAGGGTACTATGACGTCGTGATTGAACGATGTCCCATTCGATCTATTATATTCATTAACGTGTTGTCAGAATTTACCTTCTTATTCTAACGATATTGTAGCAGTTTTTCATTGCCTGAAAACACGGATAAAACGACATTTCCTATAAATGTATCCTAGCTACATCGATTTATTGCCCTCGAAATCCCTTGGACACTAAATTTATATATCATAAATTTATAATTATATACAAGAATTG
>DWHP01004866.1:0-12293 GCA_018247895.1 Parnassius honrathi
ATGAAGAAGATAATGAATCTGAAAGAAGCGAAAGAGGTATGTAAGGATCGTGACACTTGGCGATCTGTTCTCTCTGGTTACCCCGTTAGGGATTGTGCGTGAAGATAAGTAAGTAAGTAAGTATATATATACAACTACGTCGATATTTCAGTTACCTTCAGGTGGACTCTGGGCACGTTAGTCACCCTTTCTCTATAAAGAAAACCTACCCTGATGGGTTTCTAGACCGAAATTACAAGAAAGGACAGGAGACATGAAATTCCAGGACATTGAAAAATTGGATTGTTATTTTTGCAATTCGAGACAAGAATATAGAATGTTTTCTGTTTGCAAAAAGTCCATAAGGTAAAATCCTACGGAGAAACGTTATTCTTATCATATCCACAATGCCTCAGTCAGTCTATAAAAATAGGGAGATATAAACAAAAATTGCCCAATAAAGCCTGTGGAACCTCATACGCGGCGCCACCCGCGTGGAAGCGAGATAGACCCGCGACGCCCGAAGATTAATGTTGTAATAATTTCTAAGAGGAAACCGAGTGTGAAAGATAGCTTACAGATCCATAACGGTCTTGTTGATTTTCATCTTGAAGTATTACCTGGAACAGAAAGAACAATTTATATTTTAACAAGTTATCACAGTTTTCAATTTGATTATATATTTTATAATTTTTAATGCGATGCGCACGGATTTAGGTAGTACTGAATTGGAATTTGTTATTTCTTAAAAAATTAAGTAATTGCAAAGTATAAATCGTTTACTGATCTACTGACTAATTGATCTGTCGCCAATTCGAGCAAAAAAGCGGCACGGCCGTACTTTTCTGGAAGCAGTTGAGGCCATTTATCAACCCCCCTACAACTTCGTTATGGATAAAACTAGAAGCCTGAATTTTCAGTAACCAAGCAGGCATTGTATAAACACGGTATATTACAAATTTCATTCAATGTGAACCAGTGGTTTAAGAGTCATAACCAGTCAACATTTCTTAATTTTGTCACTCACTGGCTGACTGACCGATCATCAAAACTCTAAGGTACTTCTAGCAGACATAGAAGCAAATTTCTTTTAATTCAAATTTAGAATACAACTAGTGTTTAGTGTATAAATCAAGGAAATAGTGCATCTGCGTGTGTGTGTTTGCGTGAATTTCTGTCTACAGAGTACAGAGAACAACAAAAAGAGCGTGTAGTTCGTGAGTCACTTCGGTTTTTTATAAGACAAGTCTGGAACTTATAAATAACGAAGAAATTAAGTGTCATATAATAATGCACCCTTATCTATTTTAAGGGTAGCTAACAAAAAAGTTTCTCTAACTTTCTACATAATAGATCCTTAACGAGTAAACACCGGCGGCAATTCCTGTTCTTTTGCCGGAACAAGCGTTAAAAAAGCAAGAGCAAAGGGGAAATTGGAAGGAAAATCTCAAACATTCGAGGCAAGTTCAAGCTTGAACTGTGCTGTCTACAAATATCTAATTCCCATAATATTCGTAACATGTGAAACTTCTTAGATAGGACGTTTTATGAGGTCTCTTTGTTCCCATGGCATTGTTTTTTTTTGTGACGATTTCGTCATTTTTCCTCCATCGCGTTTTATCACATCGCCCGAAGCAAAGGCGGAGTTTCCGAGATATCCTCGGAGCGAGTAGTTATTACATTTATATTTTAGGATAAACTGCTCTGTATAAATTTGTACACAAAAGTAACTTAATCTAACCTAAATTTTTAAAATGATTTTTTTTCTTTTTATCTAATTTCTATTGGCTGCTGAAGCCCATGGGGCACTTACTATCAGATGGACTAATACAAAAATAAGAAATACAACATGGTTGGATTTCGTCCTAAGGTGACTTTGGTACTCTAGTTCCAAAAGCGTACAGAGTTTTTAGATTCTTGTGTTCGGATGTACTTACAGGTAGTAATAATTATTAAAATACTATATCAGGATTCTTCGAGTTGTGCTCTTAACTTGTAGAAATATATTCCAGGTTGAAATAAACCCTTAATTTAGGTCCTAATCCCCAGTTAATTTTAGATGGGTTTTAGTAAAAATTGATTAAAATACAGTACATATTTTATTTCAATACATTAGCAATAGCATAATTCAATACATCATAAGAAATAACCTCATTTTGTATCCAAGAAAACCATAAGCCGTCGAGACGCTCAATTACATCAGCTTATGTAAGCTCTTATTCTATTGAAGGCACTTGAAAATCCTTCAGTAAGGTATCTTCATACAATTACTCGTACGACTGAAATGTTTCTTTTGAGTACTTCTTAGAGCCGATCACGAATTGAAATGTATTTCAATTAAATTACTTATTGAAATAAATATATTTCAATTTGTAACAGATTTTCTCCAAGTCATATTTCAAAAATTTTTTTTCAAGTGTTTTCTGTTAATACTAGGTGGGGCGACTGGCATCTTTGTATCAGTGACGTCACTCTGCGCCCCGACCCATTACAACTAAACTAGGTATTCGATAAGAGATCCACGGGATGATATAGGGTAGTGGATTTTCTTACGTTGCCACTGCTCGGCAGAAAGAGGCCGTATAGTGCAACTGTCCACGGCTGAACATGGGCCTCCCACATAGATTGCCTCATTGGGGGATTCTGCCGCTTGGCAAACGGATTAGCAACCACAGTGTTTTATTATTTTGAGTTGTTATCAGGAAAGAGCCATCCATCTCCTGCTTCAGTTTGGATGCAATGTTATGGAATAGTGAATTCTTACACTGCCACTGCGCGGTACAGGACGTGTATGAGCTGCTAAATTTGCTACTAATATTGCTTTAATAGGGCATTAAAAGTAATAAAATACATAATTTAAAATCAAGTTCTAATCATGCAATTTGAACACCAATAAAATAAATTTTCAAAGTAAACAGCGGACGATCAATAAACTTGAGAGGTTGCATTTATCCGACTAGATTAGTATAATGTTATCGTGCGACACATGTAGTCGACGTGCTGAGCGAAAAAAACTTAATTTGATTTGTTCCATTCCACATACACGAGGCGACATATCTAATTATAGAAAATGTATGCTCCATTTAACTGTCGGCTTTATAACAGTAGATTAAGGACGAAAACTGAAGGATAATGTTTAAGTGGATTGCAAAGCTTCCGAGTTACCGTATATTTTAATTCTGCTTCTGACTGAATAGGGTTAATTTTATGACTACTGTCGGAAAATGTGCGACCAATTGAAATTTAGCGCACCATTCACTTAAATGCTGTTTTTTATTTTAAATATCTTATACTGAAGCTTTCTAGCCTCCTGTCATGAATGCGGCAGAGAGTTGAAATAAAAAAAATAAAAAAGATGGGATTTTTAAAGAGGAAATTTTCTACGTGGCTTTTTGTTCAGCTGTTTTAAGGGACTTTTATTACTTGACTAATATCTGTGATTTTTACAATTTAAGCACTTTTTTATTTGTTGACATTTGGAAATAATGTATAGTGAGTTGTCGTAAATGACAATTTATTTCAAAAGGAAATCGTGACTTGACTTGCTAGATTAGCTACAATAACCTATAACAGTGACGTAGTATAACACATAGGTACTTCCTCTGTAAAAATGTAATAAATATTATTATTAATAAAATATTACCCTAGGAGCATTTAGAATCTAGAAAAATCCAAAAAAGGGAAATTGTTACACTTTTAACTATGTTACACGGTTAACCTGGAAATAAATGTACTTTGATATGGTTTCACTGATGAAATTTATCGTGCGCTCGTAATAGCAGTTCTTACATTGCTATTTTGTCAGTTCTGGTGTTCTGGTCTGAAAGGTATTGACATCCAGTATAATAACAGTCTGTGATCTTTGCTTTAAGTTGACTGCATATGTCTATGGCCTGCGGTTTTGGTTTCATAAAAATGAATTTATGAATGTATCTTCCAAAACATGAATGAATATGCTAAAATAAGTAACCCATCCAATTACGGTTGTATTTATTTTTCAGGCGAGTTATTTCCTCGCTTAATCGTAAATAATTGTTTAAGTTGCTGTTTTTGTCGGCTTAAAAAGTTATTATTTTCACCCGGTAGCTAGAACTGGGACGATGTTTTTATTTACAGATAAAGGCTGGGTACAGTTTCTCTCTCATCACTTCTTGACACGCACTTACGCACACCACTTTTTTCTTTTGACAGCCGTAAAAGTTCACTGCTGTCACACATATGCACTCACTCGTAAAACTATGTTGTTGGTTGAAATCGATATTTTAGATGCATATGTATATGTAAGTACGTGTTCTTACAATAAGTTGACCATGTTTTTGTTAGTTTTTGCGTTAGTTCAAATGTATTTACTGTAATATATTATAATGTCCGCTCCGTCTTTATTCTATCTTTGTTGGTCTAAGTTCAACAACTTTATGAATAACTACAAAACTAAATTATATCTCTTATACTGGAAATATTTAAGTGTTTCACTTCCCTCACTGTTACAGTTACCTATTTACCTATATAACATTCAATAAAGCTATACGTTCATTTCATTGAAATAAAGCTTCTAAAAACAATGTTTACTTAGCTGGATCCTGTATCAAATGTATAAATATACTCGCAGTAAGGATAGCCACATTAACTGCTTCGGAATGTGCGCGTATACGTTGGTATCTTTAAACTACATATGGGCAAGGAATCGTGTGGGCACTTTATGTTTTCCCTAATCCCGCTTAAGATAAGTGACGGGGTCTTAAAAGGCGGCTCTTAAAGTTGCTCTGTCTATCTAATGCCCCTACGGGTTTATCCGGGATGGCTTTAAGTACATCATGTAATTCACGGAGCAGTGGACATGGAAAGGGCGTGTTGAGGTAATTTTTTTCGGGGAAATGGACTAATTGCAATTGAAATAATCCAAAACGTGAACTACGTAATGCCGACAAGCTTAACATACTGTTTTTATCTATAAGCTTAGGTAGTAAAGAACATTTCTCGCTAACTGGTACTGAAAATGATTTTTTATGTTCACCCGAACACTACATTTTTAAATAAACCTGATTTCTTACGGATTTTAATTTTGAATTCCCGATGTTTCGAGTGGGTGCTGTGAAGTACAGCACCCATGGAAATTGGACCGACTTAAAACTGGACTGTAAGTCCTTTGGGCTATGACAGGTACTCTAGTACTGCGGATATTTATTTATATAATTAAAATGATAACATTCAATAGTTACAAAAATAAAAATAAACAAAGAACCAAAAGTACGGATACGTGCCAAGAAAGTTGGTAGTGTTTCCTTGATGAATGGTTATACTTAGCCTTTAGATGAACCCAAAGGCTGAGTGAGAAAATATAAAGCATTCTATTTAAATAGTAGTAGGATTGAAGAATTTCAAAGAATAAATAGTTCTCTAGTCATGGTAATGAAATATGAAGAAAATTAAAGTATGGGATAAATATTAACGCTGATGTGAATTTTGTATTACAAAATACGCCTATTTTGTCTAGGAGACCGTATGAGTACCATACTCATCTATTTCCGGTTACCTGGTCCCGATCTGGGTACAGAATGCTAATATAAAATTGTAGACTGTGAGGCATTACTTCTTAGTCGTCAGAGATGACAATGCATCAGATATCGTATAACGTTAGTTAAGGCGCTGCTCCTAGCGAACGACCTTGAGCAACAATCCAAGCGGTCTCGTTAGAGTAAATCGCGTAAGAAATACCCCCAAATTTTAAAATATTTTCTTTATAAAATTCAATTTTCAGTCATTTGAAAAAATTAAATTGATCAAAATGTTCATTAATAAATTGCCTATCCTTTAGTGTCAATCGCAATATAAAATAATGCATACTTTATGAGGCGATGCACGTTATCAACAATTATTTTCGGTTTCTATAGTTTAGTTGTAGGAAGATTCATCAAGTATATACTCCTTTAAAAAATTGAAATTGGCTATTATGGAATCAAGATTATGTAGTAATTTAACAGATTTTTTACTAGTTGATTTATTTTTTTAATAACAAGTAGATAGCTCCTAAAAACGTCACAAATAACGACTAGCGCGGCATTTTTCTCAGACCTTAAATATCAAGTTACAAACTAAATAAATCGCGATGAAAATGCTTTACACATAGAAGAAAATGTGAATTAAAGGTCTTATTTGCAGTGTATTTGAAAACTACGTACTATACAATACGATAACTTAACTTACACATTAGGCTATTATATAAGGGGAACGCGCTTATGTATGTAGTGGAAGACTAAGACGCTGGGAGAGGCTGCGGTCAGGACGCGCCTTTCTTGAAAGCACTTTAAGCAACCAATTAACTAAGATATCCTCCACCTTATGAACCCCTTTAAACAGTATAGGAAACAGCGCATCAGAAGCGAAGGGTGAGGTCTGAATATGCTGGTTAGATCGGTAGACACGACCACTTGAGTCGGCCTTATTTGATACTCAAGAAAGTCCGCTTAAAGGAGATCCCCGCGTCAGCTCGAATTATTTGCATCTAGATATCTTTGTGTCATGGTGTTGAGTATCTCACTTGCCAAGTATAAGAGACCTATTCGTTAAGTCACTGTTGTGAAAATTAGGGTTCTTTCTGTTTGGTTCGCTGTAATAGATTATTGTCAATAAATAAGCAGTATTGACTGAGGACGATGTCGGTTCATTTGAGCCGATTTTGGTTAATTAGGTTTGAGAGAACGAAACCTGTGTGAAGATGTGATTAATTAATGATGTTTGCGAAAGTGTTTACTTTGGACCCTACTCTATTGTCTTCAGACATTCAGGATTTTAATTGAAGTCGTAAAATGCTACATTTTAAATGGATTTCTTTCAAACGTCAGAGTCTTAAAACAGTTAACTTAGGGCTTTCTAAATTTAGGGGGCTTTACCATTGTTGGCACGCTCAGTAAGCGAAGTGATTCTTCCCTCCCGTTACTCCTTTTGAGTATAAGTATTTTAGGATTGTTTGAAATAATTTATGTCATTCTTCGTCAGTTAGGATAATTCTTTACTTAACAAAATTTTATACTCGTGATGAATTTGTATTTGAAGTAAAGGCATTTCACCTACTAAATTGAAGGTGTACAAACATTCAGGCCTGGAAAAATTACTTGTTAACCATACAAATACCTGTTCTACGTCTGTGTGGGTGTCGAACCATTGGCTTGTTATTGTTAATTTTGTTTACTACTAATATTTATATAATTATTTACTAATTTGGTTATAATAAATTGTAAAATAGTTAATTGTTCTTATTAGATCTGAGGGAAAAGTTAAACACCATCATACAATAAATTATATTTTACTGTAAACGGTAGTTACAATTTATTCTTTTAGTAAGAGACGATTCTAATATCGTTTTAATGCTCTTACAAATTAGTATTACAAGATAATGTGATCTTTTAAACTTATAGGAATAATGTTTTTTTAATTTATTAGTTAAATGGTCTAAGTTTATGTTATAACCACAAAATCCGAAAATATTTTGGATATTCAAATATTCTCAAGAGCATCCATCACTCTAATTTTAGTCAAGTGTCATGTCCAGCAGTTGGCTGCCGCTTGCTGATGATGATGGTGATGAAGTGTTATAATTCCTAAATAACAACAACTTTATCATCATCAGCCAGTACAATCCAAGTCCAAATGTATATCCTAATGTATATAAGGTACATACCCAATTTGGATGGACTGTTAGTTCTTAGACGAACATTATATAAATTAGAAGGTAAAATGGAGTGTGTGTAGTTGTCAAATTGGACAGAAGTCCAATTTGACAACTACGAAATAAAATACTGAATTTATTTTTATTAAATTGAAGTGTAGAGCGACCCCCCACTAAATGGAATGACAACCAAATGACAATGGCTCAGGATCGTGCTTTGTGGCACTCCGTGGGGAGGCCTATGTTCAGAAGTGGACTTTTGAAGGGCTGTAATGATGATGATGATGAAATTGATGTGACACGACCGTAAGTGGCCATTGCATTACGTAAGTAAGAGTCAATTACGTTTACCCTCAACAACTATTTTTCTGCTGTGTTCAGGTATTAAGAATATAGAGAACCTGTATTATTACAGGCTGTAAGGAATTTCGTCTTTGTCCTCAGAGTAGGCAACGCATTTGTAGCTTTCTTTGTCTGAAATCGGTTGTAAGTTCATGTCGCAGTAACTACTCACAATCAGGTCATTCAACAATCAGGTATTTTTCACATAAAAAACATTCTTTAACATAGTATAAACATGGCATATAAAGCGAATAGTATAAGTTTTCGACGATTTAAATAAACGATACTCACATCTCTCAACCGACGAAGCAATTAGTGAGGCATCCCGCGTAAACAGCTAATTAGTGCTTAGTCCACTCTCGAACTAACTGCTGAGTTTGAACTTGCCGAGACATTTGAATATCTACATTAATACATTGCCCTAATAGGTAAACCAGGACTGTTGGTATGCCATTTGTTATTTAAAGCAAAAGCGTGTACTTTGCGAGACTTGAAACGAAAATTCGTACAGAACACAAATTAGTTATGCTCAGTTCATATTACAGTTGTGTATAATTTGTTTCTACGTTCTTTGTTACATCTCTGAATAAATAACGAAGTACATTCGTTGAGAAAAGTACGAAACAAGGCATCTTATTAAAAAGTTTCCTTGGGGAAAATTGAGTGTGACGTCTTGTATTTATAGAAATCGTTTCTGTGAAACTGAACATATGGAGGCTAGATTTTTTAACTATTTTTAAATTTAAATGCTTTTAGTCTTCAGATAACATTATTCTCATCGTTACTTAATTTAAACAAAAATAACGGCTAGAATCTAATCTTAGAATGTAAATTAAAGAAAAGAAACACAATAATCCCCACAGAGCTATCAAATCGACACAAATCATGAACACACATCACATAAGAAATAAAAAGCGTCCTGGGCAGGACTAGAAGTGGATTTGAACATTATAATTTTTTTGGTTTGTATCATGAAATAGATGGTTTGTAATTGCTATTGGTTTAATAATATAATAATAATTAATTTGAATATATTAATTTTTATAAAACAAATTTCAAAGAAAAATTAAAACAAATTTACTAGTCTGTACTAAAGACTTAATATGTACTACATGGTATTTTATAATAACGACTAATGCAACATACTAAAAAGCAAATAAATAAATAAATAAAATTAGATAATTTTCTTTTTAATGTGTCTGAATAATGTCCATAGACACCCGCATCTATCCTCGATTAAGCATTAAAATGCGGATGCGTTATTAACCTTAATAACAAATATGAAATGCCCCGTTATCAATTTAGAATCGTCTCCAGTTTACACGCCTTACGAAACACAGCTAAGTGATACTGGTATTCCAATCTCTAAAAATGATATGACTTTCCCTATCACAAAAAAAACTACATCGTAGATATATTTCCTACTGTCCGAAAAAATTGCACTGCCACCATAGAACGAACAAAAAAGCAATAAATTCGAATAGCGGCACAGTCGTATCACACACGCGTTATAAATCAAGGCCGGCGCGAATTAATTCATTTCCTCGGTGGAAGGGTAGAGCACCGGCCACGACGTGACCACCCTACATTGGCGTGTCTGCTTCATGAATACATGGGCGCCTAGTACTTTCTATACGTGTTCATATAAAATACTTGGCGGGCCGGTTGGCAACAGCAGTGTTTTTATTTTTAAATTGTTGATGACTGGTGAAAGACGCTGGTTCTGGCTGATCTTCTGGTTTATTTACTACTGTAACATCTTACGCTACCCTCGGAACGGTATATGGCCTGGTGAGTATTGACCGCCACACGTGGTCTTGGCGTCACTGCAATGCTGATTTTAAATAATAAATGCCTAATTATTGTTTTTTTTTTACTGTCACTAACAAACGAAACAAAAATATCCAACCTTAACAAAATATCACCGCAGAATTTATACTATTTTTTAGAGAAAAACATTGCGATGGATAGCTTTTAGAAAAAAAAAATTAAATCATTTCGAGGATTGGTCCGTAAAGTCCGACGTGAATCTAGGAGCAGCGCGGTAGACTTTTTCCTGTTCCATAACAATTTCAAAAATTAGAGAAAGCCTGGCCACACCTTGTACACTTTATTACCTTACTTTAATATATAGCCATTCTAGTTTAATAGTTTGAGTCCGTGCCGTATATTATTATATTGTACGCAAGCAACCAGAGTTCGATCTCCGTCGGCAAGAACGAAATAATTGTTAATTGTAATTTTGCGTCGCAGAAAACATTGTGAGGAAACCTGCATGTTTGTAAAATAAAATATTTCAAGGGAATGTAAGGTTCATCAATACGCACTAGTGGAATGTCACTGGTGCAGTGGGATTGACCGTTCTATCATACCCTTCTGCCCAGAGATCATGAGGAGACTGTGCCCAGCAATAGGGCATAACAGCAATAGCTGTAAACATACAATTTTTTTTTTATTTTGTAGAGCAAAAACAAATTGTAAGAAGGCGCAGTACAAATTGTAAGAAAACCGTTACTAAGTACGTAATATTTCTAAATCGATTTAAATCGAGGGGTAATGTTAAGGAAAATTAGGTCAATAACTTTTTCCAGACCCGCTGTCGTTCATCCGTCTCGCAGAGAGCCAGATTTACGACGACACCAACTTTATAGGCCCTTTTAAACGAGAACAATAAAAAGTTGCGCCGTAAACGACCGAGGAATACACAGATACTTGGCTACACCTTTCATTGTCGCGCGTATATTCTACATAATATGGTGTCTCGGAGGCAAATTTAACTGGGTCCCGAGAAAGCTAGAAAAAATAACATGGTGGAAACGTTCGAGATTCTTTTCTTGAGGTGAATAAACATTAATATTCATATTACACTTCAGTATATATTATTAAAACTAAAGACCAAAAAGTTTGACAAGAATTAATTTAATAATCATATAAATATTTTTTTTTAATTTATATAATAATTTAAATCGTCGCCATAACTATGAAGTTTTAAAATTTATTTCGATTAAAAATCAAAGTAATAGGCACTCAAGTGTATGTTATACTCTAATGTCATCTACATTCATTTGATATTTGCAGTCATGAAAGCATTTGGATACAATATTTGTACTGTACATAATGTAGCAAGGGTCCCAGAAATGAACCTTGGGGAGTTCCCCGGCCAGAAGCGTGGACCTTCTTCGGTCGACTGTCTGAGCGTGAACGTGTCGTGTAAATAAAGTTTCGATTAAGCCATTTTTGAGTTTAGTCCAAATACCAACTAAATAACAAAAAATACTGTGTTCTAAAAACCCGTTATGACGTAATAAACAAATCTCAGACTAAGAATCAATCCCGCCTGGAATCGAGATGAATACCGAGATGCAGGAAATGGCTATGTCTGAGAGACGAGACGATATATAATATTTGTTTAACGAAAATGTTTAATGTATTATATGTACACTGTAATATAATATTGAGAGGTATTCTCTGCCGGTCAACCCGTAGCATAATATATTTTAATTATATTGAACATGATTTTGTTAATATAATATGTATAAGATATGTGATATTTAGTTTAAAGTATACATGTAATTGTATATTGTCATATTTTAGCACACTGGCTGAGTTTACATGACTATCTAACTTCCAAGCGTTTCTCATAGACACTAGACATCATACATGAAACGAAGGGGTTTAGGTAATTCTCTTAAGTCGCTATTATACGGCGCAATTACACGCGCAGGCCGCAAAACCAAGCAAGAATTAAAACTTATAAATGCCAATTTAAGTGTGACTTTTTTGTCGCTACTGAATGCAACATGTTATTGAACGTTCGGCCCGTCTGGTTGCCATAACTCCTCTAAGCGGTGAGGTGTGATCCGTTCCTTTATACTGCATCACTCTCTTTCGTTCAGTGTTCGGATTTCCCTTTGAACACAAAGAGGTGCGATACAACTCGTTTTATATCCTCAAAATTTCCTATTCGCCAACAAAGATTATGAAATTAATTGTTTTTATATTCCCTTAAGATTTCTTTTTACTTTATTTTATTGGAAGTTGTGGTAGCTCAGGGGCTAAGCGATATCTGTAAATTTCACAGAAGCCGTCACCAATGAAATTTTTAGTAACAGTTTGAAGACAAGTGAAGTTCGCTAACGCACATTAAGTCGCGCAGCAAACATTTCCTTGCCCTACGAGGGGTGATCCAAAAGTAATGATAATGAAAATAAAACACAGTAATTAAAGTCAAAATAATTATTTATTTTTCTACATAGTCTCCTAACAAATCAATACATTTAGTCCATCTTTTTTCTAAACCCAGGAT
>DWHP01004867.1:0-12292 GCA_018247895.1 Parnassius honrathi
AGAAAATGTAAATACTTACTTATTTTATAATGTTACAAAATGCTGTTGGTTCTGTTACAATAAATTAAAAAAAAAAGAAGTAGAATAAACGCCGTAGAAATGCGGTCGTTCAGTATTATGTTAGGGCTGAATCTGAGTGACAGGGTGAGATATTGTGTAATAAGAGAAGAGCGTGGTCTGTAAGATGATGTTTTAACCGGGATTAAGAAAGGAATGCTACGGTGGTTTGTTCATGGAGAAATAATAAATGATGAATGTGACAAAGCAAATTTATGTTGCAGAAGTGAATGAAAGAGTCGTAAAGGGACGTCCTAATCGAAAGTTTATCGACCAAATTGGCGATATATTGAAAATGGGTAAAATTAAGAGTACCCTTAATCGATCGTGCCAAATGGAAATCTGTAGTCTCTGCCTGTCCCTCTGGGTAGCAGGCGTGGGTGTTTATGTTATGTTTTATTATGTTTTGTGTGTATTTAAATGGGTCCCTAGATGGCTTAGATTTACATTTGGGTCCGGTAGGTGGCACTGTAGTTGAGATCCAGAAATCATGAAGCGAAGCCGAGGCGGATCGCTACTAAAGAATAATTTTTATTCAATGTAAATTATTACACAATACTTCTTGAAAGTATTTTTCCCCCTGGTACGGAAAATAACTCTGTCCTTTATATGCAATAAGAACTAGTAATTTCAAACAATACTAGTAACAACGCAAGGCAGATCACGACACGTGCGTTCGATAACTGTGATCATGCACTCCGGGAGGATTCTATCAACAAAGCGAACGTGACGACGCAGACTCTAAGTGCTAACAGTTTTTAAGTTACGGGGTTTCAGAATACGCATTCTAATTTTATATAATATTTTTGTAATATCCACATAAATAAATTCTTACACTACGCGAATAATGTACATAGAACATTTTTTACGAAAAAATGCTGGAAACGAAGGCCCAAGCTATTTCTAATTTGATCTGTGTTGTCAATTACCTATATAGCACATAATATGTTATTTTTGTTTTTAAAAGTTTCGCCGGATTTCTTGCTGGTTCTTCCCTGAACAGAGGTTTTTCCAGACCAGCGACGTATTAGTATTAGTGTTAGTATTAATATAAGTGACTTATTAGTAAAGTATTATTTATAATCTATATTGAAAAAAAGTTTCTGTTTCTATTCGCACTCATAGCTAACATTACTAATGCTCCCATAAACTTTTCTTGGTTTGCTTTTGTTAGAAGTGGCTCACGACAGTAGTCGAAAGGACTCGAACCCGCGACCTATTGAATTCGCAGTCTGCATTCCGCCATTACGCTATTCTCGCATTATTTTAAAATTAAATTAAACCAATTTTAATAAAAATAAAACATTTATTTCGCCACATAGTGACAACGCTATGTTATTAATATTTCTCATAAACATACATTAAATAATATTAGACGTTCCCAACCGTAACGAAAAGGAATGGAACTTAGGTACTTGGCATGGCGGATCACGGCCGCTGTAACTTTTTATGGGTTATTCGATTAAACATTGCAAGCACTTTTAATTCCCGACATACCCATGTTTAAGAACATAGGGTTTCATTCTGAGAATTCAGGATCTTCCCTTCGATGGCAACCAGAGCATGTGTGCGTGTGGTAAAGGATGACCTATGGTTCTGAGATGTGATTCTTTATAGTAGGCCGTAGGACGAAGCTCGAGGTCGCTTAGCGAGCTTTGCAGAGAGCTACGCACGAAGTTACTCTGCATGATAAACTTCTTTATGAAGAACCGACTTTTTCACATCATACATCCGATTTGGACCGACTATGGTATTCTCCCAACGTCTTATTGGAAACGCGTCCAGTGGCCCTGCCATCCGGGGTCCAACCAACACTGTAACAACAGTATGACCTGCCAGTGTCACGGAGAATAAGGCAAGTGGGATTGCTAAACCAACACTTCTCTTTCCCTGTGACACTTCTACTGCGGTGGAAAGAGGACCACCCCTTCTGAAACAGTCCATCATCGGGCATCGGGCGTGAGATCTTGCCTAGAAGAGTAATTACCAAAGCCTATCGATCAGTAAACTGAAGTACAAGTGCAATATTTGGCAGCCTCTCACTTGATGGAGCGACGAACTGATGAAATATGAAGGTAGCTTGCCGGTCGAAAGCTGCCACTCGATTTCCTTCCTTCCCGATCAGATGTCCGTTCTTCGAGCTGTATGGCCGGCCCATTGCCACTTCACGCAGAGAAACGCCGAGTATAATTTTGATCGCCTCGTTGGTCTAGTGGTCGTAAACGTGATTGCTGAACGTGAAGTCTCGGATTCAAATCCCGGGTCGGGCCAACATCAGTTATGGGGTATTTCAATCAAGAAATTATCAGTAGCAGCCTGGAGTCAGAAAATGGCAGTGTTTAACCCACGTACCCAGGAAATTACGTAAAGTCGTTGGTGCGCGGACCAACGACTTTACGTAATTTCCTGGGTCTCTCCCTCAATCTCTCCCTGGTAGTGTTGGATCATCATCCCATAAGATTTTGAGAGTAAAGAAATAGAGAGTGCACCTGTGTTCGCGCACATAGTCACACTATAATCCTGTCTTGCATAGGTCGCTATTCTCCATTGAAACTGGCCGTGGTGACAGAAATTCGGTCTGGAGATTATAGCTCTCTCCGTCACTTGCTGAGTTTAATTTGTTGTTGAATTTAGTTTCAATATTGTGGAATAAGCTTAAAGTCAAGCTTATTCCACAATATTGAAACTAAATTTCCTCGGCCACTATTTGTTTTATGCAAACTGATGTGATTTACGATATCAACTCCTGAAAGTAGCGACGGCTGCTAACATGAGAACAGCCATTATATTTACGGAATATAAATTACCTACGAAAACAACTAACATGTATGCCTAGAAAATATTGCTGACAGGGATAAATCACTTTAAATTTATCACTTTCAGAAAACTAAATAATGAAACACTTGTTTGACTTACTAAAGACATTTATACGAGTTATAAAGCACTAAGGCCTTATTTCACCAATACTTTAAACAAGAAGTTTAACCGTTATTTGCATGTTTCTTTATATCTTCATCAGTTGAGAACCAACCGTAATGTTTTTTTTTTCATTTTTAAACAGTTTATTTCCGACCCTGAATACAGCAAAATAGGGAATGAATTTTTTAATGAAATTATTTTGACGACATTGATATTAAAATATTGTTTACCACTGGAGCCTATCAAAAGCATGAACACCTACCCCATAGATTAGTCTCACAGGGGTTATATATGCCATAGTTACCACGCTAGGCATTAATGGTCTTTATTTTTTTCTTTAATCATTTGTCTGCCTGCCTAACGCCGTTTAGGTCGGCGTAACATACTCTACAACCCCATATCACCCTGTTGCTGACGTAGACGCAACAGAGGAAAACCGAATAAGGAATTTTTGGTACACGGTAGAGATACGCTATATTATGGTTTGTAACACGAATGAGTTGGCTCGATCACGCTCTCACAGAATATCAGTGTAAAATAGCAGCTTAATGCTGTGAGTGTAATTTTCTAATTGTGAAAATCAAATTTAATTGAAATTTTGTAATTGTGAGTATAACTTTGAACCGGCAACCCTTTTTAATGTATACGAGGCATTCCATTTAAGACCTCAGGGGTGACAACGTATCTACATTTACATTCTTAAGTGAGAATAAATGTAGATGTCTATAAGCCACAACATCCATTAACTATCAAGTGGACGTTTGTCATCCTTTTTCATAAAATAAAAAAAAATAGATAGATATCTGTATTTTCCTGATAACAGCTTAAATTAAAAACTGCTGTTGCCAATCCGCCTATAAATCGTTTCAACTCTGGATAATATGCTACGAGGCAATCTATAGGAGTAGTCTTTAGTCATAATACAGTGTCATTGATGGTCTATTCCAACCTAATAGGGTATTACACCCATTTCCAAGAAGTGTTTAAATAAATCCCAGAGTGATGAGGAACCACTTTAATTTTTATATATTTTTTTTAAAACCGGATAGTGCGTTAAAAATTACTTTTAATCTGTCATTTTAAATTTTCGTGTGAAAACGCTAACTGCCATGCTTTTCAACCCGTGACGTCACTGTCCTTGAATTTTGCCAATTTCGCAAAGAAATAAGATACTTTTTAATGATGAGTTATTATTTAAATGATTGTTGTGTTGTGCCTTAATACGAGCATAAGAACGTTGGGAAAGTTATGGATTCAAGTGCCAACTGATTTAAATATAAGAAATACTTGGTTAAAACTGGCAAGAAGATACCCGCATACATTGTCTACAAAAACCAGACTATTCTTCTGTGAAGATCATTTTGATGTAGGTATGACTTATATTTAATTATCATTTATACAAAACAAACATCATGAGGTGACGGGTATCGTAAGTCAAATTTTGTAATAAATTACGTCAACTTAGATATAACTAATGATTGCTAATGATTGTAATTATGGATATACTATATTATAATAGCTACTAAACTATGTTTTATCAAAATGCACTCTGACCTGGTATTGTGTTTTTGTATAAACAAAAGTCGGTAATAGCCACTTACATTGATGTTTTAACATTCCTTCACTAAGCAGAACAAAAAAAGGGAGTGCAAAGAAAAAAATTTGCCACGATCAATTTATTTATCCTTATTTAGTACTTTCTGCTTTTACGAATTCATCTTTCGTGACGGCTTTTCAATAAAATTCGGAATAAAACTCAATAATCGTAATGATAACTTGAATAATTTACGAAACAGCACAGCACATTAGCTTTTTCTCTTAGTCCTATTAATCAGTGACACAGAACACCCTTAGTATAGTATACCTTAGTAGAATATCTTTAGGCGGGATCAGTGACGTCACGACAGTGTCTAATATTGCGGACACCATTTTGAAGATTTGAGGAACAGACAAAAAAATATATTCTTAAAATTGAAATATAAAATTTATAATGCAATTTTATAAATAGAAATCAATAATCCGATTATGAAATTTTAACGTCAAACCATTGGTGCTGTAAAGCACCCGAAATGTCCGGAATTAAAAAGTTTTTTTAATCTATAAAAAAATTAAATTAAGCGCGATAAAAATCGTAAAAAATAGTTTCATTTAATGTTACAGTTAATCATGTATACATTTATTAATGGAGAATCCTAAATTAATCGAAGTATCTTTACAGATTAATGGCAATAAACGCAAGTATGATCCATCCGATGTTACTCTGGTTGCTTACCATGAGTATGCAGATAAGGGTTGCGTGTTGCTCTCTCATATACAGAAAGGTACGTGCAATTCATTTCTAGTTTTAATTTGCAGGTCATAGGGTCGAATCACAACGAAACATGCACTACTTTCTTCTGGTTGCAGACCAGTATAATATCAGATACAGAGAGTACAACATCGGTCTGTGAGGCAATCTATCTAAGTCTTCGGAGTTGACCCTGCATTTTGACTTTCGACATTGGCTGCTTTAGCCACTTTCCATCAGGTGGACTGTGAGTTCCTTTGTCATTTCAATTTTATAAAAGAAATATTCGTGGGCCATACAAATACTTGTTTCGTGCGGAAATCGAACCCGCAGCTTGTAGCATTCCAGCCAAACGCTGAGCTGCTTCACTACCGAGTTATCTATAATTTTGAGCAAAAATCCTACTCTACGCCATTGATTCTTATGTTAATAACGTCCTGCAGACCGAATTTCGGTCACGGCGAGCAGTCGTTACAAAGCACGAGTGTGTGCGCAAAAACGGGCGTTCTCTATTCTCTCATTCTCTTAGTTCAATGGAACGGCAATCTGACACGACCGGAGACAGGTGCAGGATGTCTCCGGTCGTGTCAGATTCGTGACGACGTGGGCGTGTTGCGAATTTCTTTAAATTTTCATCCTCACCGTATTCGCCTGTTTATATTATTTTAATATAAACAGTCGCATTTAGTATTATAAAAGTATTATATTATTTAAGAAAGTGACAGTGATTTATGTGCAGCTCCTCCGTTTGGACCTGACGACCGGAGGCAAGGCGTCCGAAGGACTGGCGGGTCACGTCGTCAACCTTTTGACCACGGACGCCCAGAGATTCGACATGGCCAGCCTGTTCATGGTGGACCTGGTCCGAACGCCTATAGAGAGCGTGCTTATCGTTTACCTCATGTATCGCCAGATCGGCGTCGCCACGCTCATTGGAGTTTCCTTTTTGCTTCTGTTTATACCGTTGCAAGGTGGGTTTTAACTAGTTCTATTCTTTTCAGGTGGCTCTTTACTTACTGTACCTTTTTTTAATCTTTAATTTAACGGTTTAAACCTTAAGAGTATAAATGAATTAAGTCTCATATATCATTATAGAAAAAATTCCATACCCAACTGTGGATTAATATCCACTACCGCCGCATAATATCTTCCCGTGGGTTTTTTAAGAGGCCACAAAGGTAAATCAGGGGTTCGAGAACTGCGTCGTTCTAATAACACCTAGAAAATAAAAAGAACTGCGTTTGCCAACCCGTCTGCCAAACGTGGCAACTAGACATGGGTAGTTCAGCTCAGCTAACTCAACATTGCGCCATGATGCAACAAAATGAAAGCGCCGTATTCCTCGCTCATAGGTTCTAAGCATATACAGCGCCCGACCTGCGTTGACTCTTTGTTCACTCAGAAGTGAGGAAGAGAATGAATGAGATCGTTGTTTTATGTTATTTTAATTGCTCATTCCTCTGTATTCTATGGGCAGTTTGAAACCTTTCGGATTTCTCGGTTCTACGTTGTGCGCCAAGACACTGAAGAAGCGAGTTAATTTATCCGGCGCAGTGAACTGAGTTGACGCAATCGCGCGGCGCAGCGTAGCGCAGTGTTACACATGTCTAGTGGCAACTGTGGCAAATATACTCTCTATGAGGCAATCTATGGGAAAGGCCTATGTCTAGTAGTGGACTTTTGATAGGCTGTAATGATGATGATGATGATGATGATGATAGCAAGACAACGGGAAAATATATTTTAAATATTACAATTA
The DNA here is from genome assembly GCA_018247895.1 of Parnassius honrathi. Taxonomy (NCBI): domain Eukaryota; kingdom Metazoa; phylum Arthropoda; class Insecta; order Lepidoptera; family Papilionidae; genus Parnassius; species Parnassius honrathi. The sequence continues at coordinate 7,023 of DWHP01004867.1, forward strand.
ATTTTGATTTTATTTATTTATAAGCAGTATGTAGTACATAATATCCAATATTTATGCATCGTTAACCGTGTACTACAAATGTAACTGAATTCTAGAATTGCTGTAATAGCAGACATTGGGTACAATTTAAAAATGAATAATATACAAAGAAAAAAATCACGAAGATGTTATTAAAAGTCTAATTTTTAATATCAATACGAGTAACATTACATTGAAGCAGTTTAGTTTATATTGCATGAACTTTTCAGGATACCTTGGCAACATTTCGAGTAAGCTCCGTCGACAGACGGCTGTGCGGACCGACAATCGTATTCGCCTCATGAATGAAGTGATACAGAGCATAGAAGCGATCAAGATGTACGCCTGGGAGAACGCGTTCATTAGGATCATCGGGCAGGCAAGAAAGTACGTGTTAAAATTTCTTTTCCGCGTGTTGATGGTAACATAAGCGACAACACCTTTTATATGTGGTGGAGCCTCGCTGCGGCTATGTCATGGTTATTGCGCGGGTGGATCGGCTCTACCGGGGCACAACCACGCTGGTCTTTTGCCGGACGAGTTGAGAAGTCTAAAAGAAATGAGCAAGAAGGAAATTTACTTCCATTAGATTTCTTCTGTTTTTGTTTTTCATAGACAAATGACACGCTGTTGTTATGTTATGGTTATAAAACGATCGACCGACCGGGTTGACCGGGGCTGGGTCACGCTCTTACAGAATACCAGCATAAAATAGCAAATCAATGCTGCTGTGTATCATATGGTGAGTGTAGAGAACTGGAGACCTTTTTACTTGAAACGAGGCATTCCATATTAGTGCTAAGTGGTGACAACGCTTCTGTTGATTCTTAATTGAGGGTAAATGTAGGTGCCTATGGGCCACAGCATCCATTAACCATCAGGTGGACTGTGTGCTTGTTTGTTACCATTATTCTATAAAAAAACAATGACACTTTTTTATACAGGTAAAGGTTTCGGACATGGAGCTTTCAATCCACCTGTTGGTAAATGGACGCTGTGAACCAAAGGCACATTCTTCTATCCTTGATCATGAATCAAAATGCATATGCGTTGTCATTATTAGAAAGAGTCTTCTGTTTTCGTCACGCACTATTTAAAATTCAGCAGTAGTATATTGATATTTCACGCTTGTATTCTGCGAGAGCGTGGTCCTCCCCCTATCGTACCAACCCGATTATACTGCAGATAGAAAAGGTTTTCTTTAGTTCTACAATGTGAAATTCTCTTTGTGCTATGTGCATCGTAGCCTATGGCCGCACTGTCTACATTATAAAACTTTTTTTTGCAGAAAAGAAATGAACGTAATCAAAAAGATGTCGTGGCTCCGCGCCGTGATGATATCCTGCGTGAAGCTCAACACTAAAGTGGCAATCTTCATCAGTATCATCTCTTTCCTCTCCTTCCAAAACGACCTCACAGCGTCGAAGGTCTTCGTCATCTTCTCCTACTACGATATACTCAAGTACACGTTGGTGGACTTTCTTCCCATGGCTATTACGTTTACTCTGGAAGCATATGTCAGTGTTAAGAGAATGCAGGAGTTCCTTTTGCTCCCTGAGGTGAATAATGAGGATAACGTTAATCTGGTGAAGATAGAAGACAGTACGAACGCTGTTCATACGAATGGAGTATTTGAGAAGATTGGCAACGGGTATGTAGCTTGTTTTACCAATAAGTCCCAAGTGTATCAATGTACATTAATATTTGGTCGTGCTCTTTATTGCCTTTTTCGTATGCTAGTATTAAAAATATATGGATGCCCTATTCTATGTATTTTCATCATATTATCATTACTTTAAATTTATTTTAATTTGTATTTTCAATCATATCTATACTGAGATCTATACTCTCTATCTATATCTTTACTTAAATCAATACTCGCATCTTAATTTCTTTTAAACTTAAATAGCTAGTGTTATTTATTCATTAATTTATTATAGCCTATCGAAGTTCACCGTAAAACAGTCCTTCCCATAGATTGCTTCATTAGGGTAATATTTGCCGAAGTTGCCACGTGATAATTCATGCCATCGGAGGCGGGTTGGGCCTCTCCGTCCTCTCCTCTGTCGGCTCATGGGACGACATAGGGAGGATAGTGGATATTCTTACATCGCGACTGTACGGTCCACTAACAAACTAGTATATTATAAAGAAGTAAAGTTTTTAAGTGTAATAGTTTGTTTGTAAGGGAAAGTATCTACAACTTTTAATTCGATTCTTAAAATTCTTTCACTATTCTGTGTAGCTTTCAACTAGTGACAAAAGTCTTTCTGTATCAAAGAACAGGAAAAACTCCTAGATTGAGGGTACATAAAAAAAACAATTGCTTGTATGAAACTAGTTTTTGTTGTATGTTAGTCATACCGTTCCCAATGTTTCTAGGCAGCAAGCTTATGTAACATCAGAGTCGAACTTGGAGAGACTGAAGCCAGCTGTACTCATCAGCTTCAAGAACTATACAGCTCATTGGAGAAACGTGGAAGACGAGTCTATAGATGGAAAAGTGGTAGCGCTGTCTGAAATCAATTTGACTGTAAGTAAATAAAGGTTAAGTATTTCTTGTGAATAAAATTTATTATTATTATTATTATTATTATTGTTACGGCCCTGAGTTGCCCAGACAATGGTCGACTAGGTTAGGGCTCATGAATAACCAGCTCGACGGGCAACAAAGGGGAGAGCCCAATGGCTTATGGAGAATTATTTCTTTAACGGCGGACAAATAAGTAGGCGCCACTTACCGATTGACGGAGGTAGGGTTGACCACGGGGTACCTGTCAGGTGGGAAGTGATATGCATGTAAGTAGTGTGTAGTGGTGTGTACACGGTGTAACCTGACAATTATTATTATTATTATTCCTAATTCTGCTGATAATGTTTGTAAATAGAAGGAGTATACAAGAATAGAAACGGGTGAAATGAAACGAATGAAACTAAAAATGAAAGACAACAATATATATTATGTTTTCGTCTCTGTGTTGAGTAGTAGAATCGAATACGAAATCGATTTCGAGAGTAAGCCTGCAGTTAATTAAATTTAAAGCCTACGTATGTGGGCGCAGGCCCACCTCAGTGTTATTTCTGAGAAGGTTACGAAGAGACATTAGTCCGACTTCACTCTAGTTCATGCTGGTGAACTTCACATACTAAATATTTTATTCCTCTATCATGAAGGTTTCCTCAAGTTGTCTTGAAGCTGAGCACATGAATTTTTATTTTTGTAGAATAAGGGTAACAAACGAGCACACGGTCCACCTGAGATGGTAAGTGGATGCTGTGGTCCATAGACATCGACATTTAACCTCGATTAAGAATCTAAATGCAGATGCGTTGTCACCCCTGAGGACTAAGATGGAATGCCTTGATTTCAGTAAAACGGGTCTCCGGTTCTCTACACTGACCATATGAAACACAGTGGCATTAAGCCGCTATTTCACGCGGGTGTTTTGTGAGGGCGTGGTCCTTCCCAGTTTTGCTAAAGCCATAATAAAGCTGCAGCGTGGCTCTACAACGAGTAAAATTGCTATTAACACCTTCGTTGGTGCAGATGGGGATACTCTCATACTGTGAATGATTCTTCGTCATAAAAGGGCGAATATATACTAGTTTAGTTATTAAAATTAAAGTTTCTAACGTACTCTGGACTTTTTATTTCGTCTCGCTAGCAGGACTGCAAATGCAATTTATTTCCAGATAAAACCGGAGAGCTTGACCACTATAGTGGGCGTGGTGGGATCAGGCAAGTCCACATTACTACAAGCCATGCTACGTGAGCTGGAGTCCAGCTCTGGGCAGTTGGAGGTGCGGAGCGTCATCTCCTACGCGGCACAGGATCCGTGGCTCTTTGACGCTTCGGTATGATTGGACTTTGTAGTAATAATTAGTTTAGGTACACTAGGGCACAATTTTTTGTGCGTTGGGGTGACGAACGAGCACACAGTCTACCTGATGGTCTGTGGATGCTCTGACCCATAGACATCTATATTTATAGCATTAAAGTGCAAATGCGTTGTTACCCTGAGGACTAAGTTTTCAATAAAAAAGGTTTTCGATTCTCTACACTCCATATGAAACACAGCAGCATTGAGCTGTTATTTTACGTTAACCTGATATGAAACGTTAGTAGTTCTAACCGTGTATTGGCGGCTTAAGAGAATCCACTACCCCATATCATCGTCGTCGTGTCGTAAGAAACGACACAGGGCATTAAAATAGGAGATTGACAGTTGCCATCTTCCTGATATGAACTCTTTTTTCTTCTATTATCTCGAACGGATATGTCAGCCCCATCATAGCCTGATCTTAATGACACACAGTTAAAAAAAACCTTATTTGGAACACCTAGAATTATTGGTATTTCATAACCATATAAACAAAAAAATTTAAATGCTTAATATTTTATTATCTACTTACAAGATGCCTCTGTTTGATTGCGTATCTCTTATCTCCCGGTCAGAGGAACCTTATATTAAAAAGTTAGTTGATTTAACCTTGTATTGGCGGTTTAACCTGTAGAGTCTCAGTCCATCACAACGGATTTGCACATGTCACCTTTGTAGATTACTCAGAACAATATTTTTTTAAATGGTACATTTATATGAATTATACAACTACAATTCTAAAAACTTTATTATAATGTAGTCTCGTAATTACGTATTACGAGAATTAAGATTATACGACAAATAAATTAGGAAAATTTTACTTTAAATGATGAGCTTTCGCTTTTATGCTACTTTACTATTAGAACTACGTGGGTTGTTCTACACAGGTTGACGTAGTCTCAAAGGATTGACCCGACATTATATCGGACAAACTTATTCAGACCTGTGGTCAGGCCAAGGTCAATAACATTTTTTTTAATCCTCTAAACCAGGTCCTCTCAACTAATGGATGGAATAAATTACGACAGCTTCGCAGGTCGATGTAGTACTTCACAGACCGTATAGATGGCGCTGTAACAGAATTATTTCACTTGTAAAATTTGTTTTAAAAGATTCCTTCCTTAAAGTTGCCAATTTATTTGAAAACCTCTGAAATGGGAATATTAATTTACTTATTTTTTATCTATCTATTGATTTTAAAATACAGAGTTCTTTTTTACTAATGAAATAATTCTGTAACAGCGACATCTACACGGTCTGTGAAGTACTATATCGACCTACGTAGCCGACATGAAGGTTAAAGAACAGGAGAACGATCGCCGTAGAAAATAGTGTCCCAGAAATATGGACACCATAAGTGAGGCGCTGCGA
>DWHP01004868.1:0-12291 GCA_018247895.1 Parnassius honrathi
GTATTATATATATATTATATATTATAATTAAATGAATTCTTCTTCTTCTTCTTTAATGATAAAACCAGAAGCAAGTGTTACAAAATACTTAAAGTTGTGTACTAGAGTTTTCATATTTTGATTTAAAACCTTAAGGTAACTTAGATCCCATAATACAGACTTTATACAGCTTGAGCTGTGTAATAACTTATAAACCACTCTTGTAAGGATACAACCTCTTTTATACACTCTTATACGCTTTTAAAAACCTCTATGTGAGCTGGTATACCGATGTTCATAGCACTTGTGTGCTGCATGAGTTTTAAATCGCACCAACTACCGCACACTTTAAGCTGTCAGGAAATTCGCCCGTACCAATACTTAGGTAACTTAGGTTGAAAATATAAGTAAGAGGAATCAAAATTGTCTCTTTAATAGATTTGGTAGGAAGCGGGGTACACCCGTCAACCCCCGGCGCACTATCACTACGTAAACCCTCGATCATCGTCTTGATTTCCAATGAGTCAGTTGGTTTAAGGAAGAAATAATGAATGAATGATTTAAATGAGTGATTTTTTTATTCAATATAGATTATTGTATAATACTTTAAGTCATTATTTACCACTGCTTCGCAAAAAAACCTCTGTCCTAGGAAGAACCAACAAGGAACCCAGCGGGACTTTTTTTTAAACATATTTCAATTTAAAATAAATTTATTGTGTGCAATTTTCGTATGATTTTCATAGAATCAGCATGGTGGCGATCACCTCATTCCCAGGGGTTATTTTCATTTATTTACTCATTTATATTACACATAATTACCCTTTTTGTAGATTTTTTCTTTAATAAAACATTTAAGTAAACTTGTTTAATAACAAATGTTTTCTGGAATTTTGTTGTAAAAGCGTGTATATTGCCCCATAAATGAATTACTAATTCTGTGGAGTCTAGTAACTGGTATTACAAGCTTACGTTTGTTCCTAGTGTTTAAAGTATGAACATCTTTATTCCTATGAAAGTTATTTATGTTTTTATGTACGTGCATTACACTTTCATAGATATATTGCAATGCCAAAGTTAATATGTTTATTTCCTTAAATTTTTCTCTAAGTGACTCTTTACAATTTAAGTTATAAATTGCCCGTACGGCTCTCTTTTGCAAAACAAATATGACTTCACTGTCAGTCGCATTACCTCATAGTAAGATTCCATAAGACATTACGCTATTAAAGTAACTAAAATAAACTAATCTAGCTATCTCAACATTAGTTAGACTTCTAATCTTTCTTATAGCATATGCTGCAGAACTGAGTCTGCCTGCTAATATATGGAGGCCCAATCGAAACTTCGCGATAATAGTAATACCAAGAAAAACAATGATATCCACAAGACTCAACTCTTCCCTATTTAAGAGCACATTGGTACATATTTGAATTTTAACTTTAGTTATTGTAAATTTATTAAAAGAGTTGAGCTTGAGCAGATGATTGGGAGTCTTTGACTTAATTTGTCTTAAGTTGAACGCTTGGACAGGATTTGGTCGGCTAATTTTTGATCGGAGGAGACAAAATGTCTATTACAGAAATTTAATGATGACTTGCTGTCATCGCCACTTTCTAAGACTTCGTCAGAATTTATACTGTTTTGGGGAACACGACTACTATGCAATTGTACAACTAAATTCAAACGAAGGAGGCAACATACATATTAAATGCGTTATCAACGATGTGTACTAATAAGGCGCCAGCCGGTAATACTAGCTTTCAATCCGATAAACAGCTGTGGATGTACTGCTTATTTTCATTATAAATAAGAGGGATTTTCTATATAAAAAAGGGTGGCAATATCCATGAAGATAAAAAGACCTGTTATCGGTAAAAAATCTCCGGTAACGTCACTAACCATACGAAACATTGCACCATTATGCTGCTACCTTATGTTAGGTTGCCTATATTCGGTAAGTCGTGGTCCACATACCACTTGTAGATTTCTTTATTCGAAATTAGACGGGACCTTGTGCTTGGTCTACTTACCATTAGGTGTACTGTGAACTAGTTTCCGTGTGACAACTGTATTGAAAATTAATAATAGTTGCCCAACCAACTGCATTGAAAATTAGTAATAGTTGCACAAAATGGTTTCTCACTTACTTTAAAAAAGTTATGGAGTCACTTACGATGATAATATGGAGGCCTAAATGTATGTTCCTGTACTGACCAGCGAGGCGGGAATATTACGAAGTCCGCGATAGCTACGCCGGGTTTTGTAGATGGACATGATAAAACTGTGAATATTGATGGGTCCTGTTGACATAAATAATAATAAATCATTATTCAAAATTGATTTTTCGTTAGGTACTTAAAAGATGAGAAGTTTGTCGGTTCAATTTAAAAATCAAATAACCCCAGACCAACAAAAAAAGTTACAGCCTATATACGTCCCACTCCTGGGCACAGGCCTCCGCTCATTTCTGGTTTTGGGGCAAGGAATTGTCTGCCGCGCTGCCACAATGCGTGTTGGCGAACTTTACATGTCTTGAAAATATTTTTTTTTCTAATTTCTCAGACATGCAGGTTTCCTCACGATGTTTTCTTTCACCGCCGAGCGCATGGTAAATCAGCACTTAAAATTGCAATTAACAATTTCATTGGTGCCGGCGGTGATCGAACCCTGTTTGCTCGCGTCTTGTGAAATTTTCAGCGAAAACAAAAAAAGAAAGAAAGAAAAAAAAAGACGGAACGCTGCGTACATTTAAAGTGATTTCGAAACCATGCACAACTTTTTGACACGCACTCAAGCATGAATCAAAGTTTTTTTTTATCGAAAGAGTATACTTTCACGATTCGGTACAATTTACTAGTTAGTATGTGCTTTAAAGCGGTATTATAATTATTATATTAGTTTAATCCTTCAACTATCGAGATCAGATTAAATATGTTTCAAATTATCTTATTACTGTTAAACTATGAACACTTCACTTTCACTTCTATTTCGCTTATTTACAAATAGTAGTTAATACTTACGCAATGGTCGAATGACACAGAGTTGATGACCATGAATTTACTCAAATCATATTTATAGGGCACATAGTTTCCGTGCCACGCCACAACATCGAATGGACAATGATTTTGTTCAGCTTCGAATAAAGCGCCCTGGTATTTGTTAAATATTTTGAATCCTGTTTAAACAAAATTGATTATACATTTTTTTGGCGCACCATTATCGTGTTTAAGGACATTTAAATGTGCAATCTTTAAAATAGATTCATTTATGAGGGCAGAAAGCACGATATTATAATGCAAGAACTAAAGTAGGTTTAGCTGTAAGACAATAATTATCCTTTTATGTAGTTTTATGTAGTTTAAGTTGTATTAAGATTTAGTTCGTACCAGATATTTCTTCATCATGATAACAAGCGACAGGAGTTAGGAAGTCACGCGGGTTGGCCAAACTGTTAGCTCCTATAGGTCCTAAATCTGGCAGTTTAAAGTGGCCATCGAACACCTCCAGAATGTAGCCCCTGAAGATTGCGTAATTAAAAACTATTACTAAATTATTATTTATACTTTTTTTTGCGAAATATATTCTGAACTCGGAAAAAAGTCTAGCCGGAGATACAGTCAATATAGAAAACATATAAGAATATAAGAAACAAACACAAATAAGGAAACACCGGCCCTGTGTATGATTTCAGATATCATCCACTATATATTATATACTTTTAATAAAAAGTATATAGTGGAACTACTCTCCAGAGAAGACTGGCCGAATGGCCAGGTTATCTGTGAGGTCGGTAGCCTCATATGGTAAACTGATGGGTCTAAAATGGGCCTCGACGTAGGCTTCGTAGTAGTAGTTAGTTTGTACTTTTTCTGGCTCACTCCTCAGTCACTTATCGACTGACGACGGGTCGGCGTATCCTACAAAAAAAATACAAAAAAGAAAGGTTTCGGCATACTCTGATCACGAATCTGCTGAGCTGAATGTCCGTTTTTGCGTAGGATACGCGGTTACGGAAATGTGCAGATCAATCAAATAATATCTAATTGATATCCGGTGGGCCTGCACCCTCATTAGCGTTCCATTGTGTTCAAATTTTACTCTTATCTATTGTTCCTTGAACACCGTCATTGCTGCTCTTATCTATTACTCGTTGTACACCCTGCTTAGTGCTATTGAATTATACGCCTTTGTTCATAACTACCACACTATTCTGAATCATCAATAAAACACATTCCTTAATTTTGTTACAATTTTTATTTATAAAATTTTATTGCTTACTATCTATTAAATAGGAGTGAAACATCTCATCCACTAAAATATCATTGTACGGTGTGTTCCCTGTAAATATGCTCGTAAAACTATGCATTGAACACCCCTGACACTTATATAGAAAATACATTAAACAATATTCACCACAAACCGAAGTCCACTCATACTGAATCCTATCAAAATTCCAGTCCCATCTTTTACAATTCCTTTTTAAAAACTCTAGATGGTATCGTGCAGGTGATCGTCCATATGAATCAAAATATTGACCGATGCCACTTGTATCGACATATAAAGCTATCCAATGAGAGGCTGGTTTATGATCTGTGTCCAAATAGCGTTGGAATCTGCCTCTGCACATCCTAACTGATTGCGGACCCTTAATGCACAAACGTAACACTCATCTGGGAAACTATGTACTCCGCCCAAAAGAAGTGAAATTGTTCACAGCTAAGCAACTCCTTTTATTCAATGAAGACATAGGGCTTAGCAGTGAACTATAGCCGTAGTAGCGATCACAATAGATCTTTTAGATCGTATTGATACTGGTCTCTTTTCCCAGACTTGCATAGCTGCTCGCACATAATACGGAAGTGAATATGATAGATTTAAGAAATTATCTAGCGAGTACTTTAAACCAAGTCATATTGTTGGAAGAAAGAAAAGTATTTTAAAAAAGTTTAAACTTTTACATGCACAAACATCCCCATGTCATCCGGGACAAATATTTGTAGGCCATGCAAATAATTGTTCTATAGAGGATCCAAATCCGCGACCCTACAGCACTAAGCAGCGCCGCAACCTAACGCTTAGTCATTGTGCGCTAACAAGCTATAAAAAAGCTAGTCAGAGCATGCTATTACTAGTCTTAATACATATAAATTACGTGTCACGTTGTTTGTCCGCGATGGACTCATAAACTACTTAACCGATTTTAATCATATTTGCACACAGTGTGCAGTTTGGCCCAACTTGAAAGATAGGATAGTTTTTTTGCCCGTGGGTGACCCACAATTTTTTGCGAATTTGAGGATTTTTAATAGGACATGACAAAGCATCGTCGAAAAGGGCAGAACAACTACTGCCTGTCAAGCTACGTCTACGTCAAAAAAGAAACAGCTGGCACATTTAAGCAGTGTTGTTTTATTATGCGTGAACTGTGTGCTTTTTAACCATCTCGTTTGTGTAGTATGGCGGATTTTTTTTAGCGAAATGAGCAAAGTCAATCTCCAAATAAAGTGCAAGAAAGAAACCTTTAATTATTTTAATTTTGTCATATTTTCACGAAAATTTGAAAGGAGAAACTCCTTAGAGCAAATTTCACCAATTTTTCACCATATATAAACACTCACCGAGTTGGTCCATCTACGGATACAGCGAATCTCATTCCAAGTTGGATCACAGCTATCTCGTTGGGTGCTACCTCCATTTTACCAAATTCGGTGGTAATCTTAAGGGTTCCTTGCTGTGGCACTGCGTGAGAAACCGATATTTTTTTAAGTACTTAATTATTTCTCTTTTCATGAAGGCACATAAAACTGGAGCACGAAATTGCCTATTTTCAACTGGAAGCCTATTTGAGACTGATAGTTAATATCTATCGGCATTAAGTATCAGTCTCAAATACTACCGATGGGGAAGAAACGTTTTCAAGTGTCAGCTTCGTAGTGGTAAGCGAAGTGTAGGTTGAGCCCAGCTAGATGGAGTAATGACCTGGTAAGAGATGCAGGAAGCCGATGGATGCATGTGGCTAAGGACTGTGCGTTGCGGCCTTCCTTTGTTGGGAGGCCTATGTCCTGCACAAGTCTACTTAGCAGTAGACTTGGGCAGGACTGTAATAATAACGATAATGGTGAGGCATTGCCAGTATGTATTTTGGAAACCTACTTTCTTAAATAGATAATGACGTATGGATAGTCTATTACCCGACATAATTTTAATAGAAATATTTTTTTATCAGTCTGTGAAAATCTACTGCACTACCTGGGTCTCCTTCTTTTAAGCGAGGTTTTGCAATAATTGCTGCTTTTTCTATGTGGTCCTGGTATTTTTCTGGCTGGCGGGATACGCAGGATACTTATCTTATGCCGTCATCTGTCAAACCATAAGAAATTTCTGTCATTCACCAAAATCGCCTCTTACGATATGGATAGGGATGAAACGATGTGATAGATTTACGCAGTCATTGCAGGACCCGAATCAAAGAATATAACTTCTATAACTTAATCAGTAGTGAAACACAGTGTAACTCACACTTCTTTAGGAATTGTGCTAAACTAGCGATCCACCCCAGCTTCGCACGGGTGATTATTTTTATAGAAACAGTATGACAAACGGACACACAGTTCACCAGATGGTAAGTGGATTCTGTGGCCCATGGACATCTACATTTAACCTCGATTAAGAATCAAAATGCAGACGATGCGTTGTCGCCCCTGAGGACATGATGGATTGCCTCGATTCCAATAAAACAGGTCTTCGGTTCTCTACACTCACCATACAAAACATAGCAGCATCAAACTACTATTTGCTATATGCTGGTATTCTACGAGAGCGTGGCCCTTCCTCGGTCAAGCCGACCCATTCGTGCTACAACCATAATATAGCTGCAGCGTGGCTCAACAACGTATAAAATTCGGGTGATTTTTAGAACTTCGCCACCTATCAAGTCCAATTATGAATCTAAAGCATCTAAACCATCATAACTCAAACGCATAAAGAAATTTCATCAAAATCCGTTGCGTAGCTTAAAAGATCTAAGCGTACAGACGGCGCGGTGGGAACAGATTTTGTTTTAATACTATGTAAAAGATTACAATTTAAACTGATTATTCTCTATCTCGCCGTTTCATTCTTTATATCCTTTATACTAGATAGGTCTATTTCCTAACCTATTAACAAGTCTCCATCGCTGCTGTAGAACGCGCTTTTGTCCATAGAAGTGTTACAGAGGTAGATATGTATAGCGATGCCGTGGCGGGCGCGAGCGTCCCCGGCGCCACAGATTGTGTGAAGACCAGCTACAAAGTCCATTTTATGATTTGGCGGAGGGATGTCGAAGGGCAGCCACCGCGACTGTACACAAGAAAAAAATTATTCCCGAGTTTATATTAACTATAAGGGGAATCTAAATCTTTCTCAAATACATTGGCACGCAGTAATTCTTGCTGATTGAAATAAGAGGTTCTAGATTTTGGCGATGAACTGATGCCGGAAAAACTCATCTAAAAACGCTAAACCCAAATATCAGAGGTTGACCACGAACAGCAATGCGAGGGCTCGGCTGCCCCGCGTGCTGTAGCCCAATCTTTTAAATAAAGTTTGCCAACTGGTGCATTCTTCGAAAGGCCTAAGTTCAGTATGGACTAAAAAAGACTGTGAGTTAATACCATCTGATTCAGGTGAATATTATGATTCATGACACAAAGGTAAATTGTATTTATCGAATTATTGATGCGATAAAGTCACCAAAATCATGATAAGAGCTTTCAATGTAATAATGTCCTCAGACTGAATTTCGGTTACGGCGGCCATCTGGACAGAATTATGGTACCCAAGTGTATGCGCAAGTACAGGTGTACTCTTTATTCTCTCACTTTCATAATCCAATGGGACCGTAATCCGACAAGACCGGAGAGAGACCAGGCGCAGGACCCACGGCTTTAGGTGCTTTTCGAGGCACGAGGGTAAAACACCGTCATCTTTCTGACTCCAGGCTGCTATTGAGATTTTTTTGACAGAACAACCCAATAACAAAATTTTGTCCAACCTGGGATTCGAACTCAGGACCTCATGACCTCTAACCGCACTTACGACCACTAGACTAATCTCTATGTATGGCTATTTATTTATATTAAACTCACAATGGCGTACCTACTCTCTCTTAATTACAATGGCGTAGGTACATAAAATGTAGACTACACCAGTCGTCCACATAAACATTAACATTTTAGATTGACATATTGGTAGAAACATGAAAGGGACAAAAATTATAAAAAATTTGCTATATTGGTAGTAAGTATGTACCTGATTGGGGTCCGGTTCCTCTTCATCCCATTTTTGCGTGAGAAATGTTGCGATATCTGTCCTTTTGAATGGCTTGTGAATGACAGATGGGCGAATCCTAAAATATATATATATAAGTTTTATAAATTATTAAAGGATCAATTTAGGTACTATCGGCTGGGATATTACGTGTTACTGTTGGTATTAGAAAAAGTTATACTACCTATACAACCAAGATCGCTTGTTCTCACTTCTTGGTACCGTGAACGCTGTGCCTGAAAGTTGTTCAGCGTAGAGGCCGTAAGGGCACCGCTGTGGAGAGTTCTGGCCAACGGGCAGCGCACCTGGACGTCGAGGGTCTTCTGAAGAGAACTCTGATCCAAACCCTGAGAGGTACTGCGAATAACATACATAAAAATATTACTTAAGGAATACATAAGGAAACTAGGCATTTCACCTTAGTCTCAGGGTTGACAACACATTTGTAATTTGAGTTTTAATCAAAGACTTACGTGAAAGTTGATAGACTACTGCATCTACTTATCATCAGTTGGATTGTGTGCTCGTCTGTCACTCTTTTAGTAAAAAAAAAGTGTCAAAAAGATTTTATGGCTTTTGACCAAAGATTTTCGACAGATGGACTACTTCAGTTCAGACGTAAATAACTCAGACCGATGACGGGGAGCAAAGTCGTAAGAGCAACGGTGAAAGAAAATGGAATTGCAATCCCAATACCAAGCATAGCAATTAGCGTAAACCCCCTCTAACCTAGAAGCACCTAGAAGTCATTCCCGACTTTAACAGACTGATGAAGAAAAGAAGAAAAATAATAGTTTTTTTAAATACAAATCACTAATGATGTTGATATTCTCTTTGACTCACTATAGACACAGTGTGTAATATTTAAAGTTTTCGTTAAGATAAGGGCAATATTTTTGTTTAACTTGTTTATGATAATATTAGCGGCGAATAAAATGTACATAATATATAAATGAATACGGAATTTACACATTCTTAATAAAATATATTAAAAAATAATGATACTTACTTTCAACTCGGTCATAGCGCACACAATTAGGAACGTTTGTCTAATCAACTAAGGCGACTTATCTATCTGAAGAGATGAAGGAGACTAGCTTGGGTGCCTACAGGTATGCAAATGAGTCCAGTTGTTTACATTCTCGATAAGCCTGGTAATACACGTATGTTTATCGAATATCTTTTTATTAGCAATTTGTTATGGAGATGTATATTTTTTTATAGTTTATTAGTGCAGAAAAACTTTATTCACTTATAGATTTCGTTGTGTACAGTATTTTTTATTTTGAAGTAGCGATCCGCCCCGGCTTTGCACCTGTGATATTTGAATCCTGACAATAGCCGGATCTAATTGTGAATCCAAATCATTCAGAGAAAAATAAATTTAAACCAACTCAAACGCACACCAATAAATTTAACGAAATCGTTCATTTTCGAGTTTTAGCGAGACTAACGGATAGTAATTGTTTTTTACATATAGAGATATGTATTATGTTAGTCATTACGGCTTCGACCGAAGGAGAGAAGAGAACAGGAACATCGATGCTGTACGCGATAGTGATTTATAATTGTTTGAATACTTATACTTTGTAAGCGACGCGACGTCCTGGCTCATAATGCCGCCATCTCTCTATCGATGGATGTTATCTTGTTTATTTTCCCCTTTCAAAGCTTGCTAGACCTCATTTTAGTGCATTTTAGTGAACTAAACCGTCCACTGGAAGTAGTAAAGCGTCTGAAATTGCGACCGGCAATCTCTTATCAAGGATGGTGATTGCAGAAAAAAATAATATTTTAACAATTTAATCATGGGAGACCCAAGCGAGTTAAGCAAATGTCTCATAGTTCTTTATAGACATAAGTTTATTTAGATTCCGGAGTGTATTCGAGGTCCACAAGATGTTTATGAAAACAAGACCTATTTGCAACTACGTTTCCATATATTTGTTATTTTTAACAACATTCCTTGCATAAAGTATTTACGTTGTGATATTTTAAGATATAATGTCGTTCAGGCCTAATCTCTGTTACGGCGACCAGTCTCACGAGTGGAGTGGATACTGGTCATACGAGTATGGGCAGACTAAGCCAGAATTATTATCAGTATACAAGTGTCAGGGCAAGAACAGGTGCACTCTCTCTTCCCTCACTCTCATATGGATATCTGATGGGACGACAGTTCGAAACGACCAAAGAGAGATCAGGCGTAGAATGCAACGGCTTTATATGCTATCCGAGGCATGAGGGTGAAACACCACCAACTTCAGAGTCTGAGCTGCTGGGACAAAAAAGCACAATAACTGACTTTGGCCTCACCCGGGACCATATTATCAGCACAAGGTGAAATAAAACTAGGAATAGTTTTATTTAAAGTAAACACGATTTTTTTGCGATGGTTTAATTTATCCTTCAAATGTACGTCGTGAATAAAAATCTACCGAGCCTCTAGCGACCTACCCCGATTTCGCCAAAGTGGCATCTATTAATGTGGTGTTATTTAAATTTAAGATCATAACCAAATACTATTTATGTTATCAAAACTTCGATTTATAAAAAAAATCATGTCTTTCGGATAAATATATAGCCTTGATCACTCTTGGAATTGCTCTATCTATTCCAGAAGTTTTACCACTACCGGTTCAGCAATTTCGTAAAAAAACCCGGACAGACAAAATTTTTAAAAATGGTTATTTATTTATACTACAATACAACTAATACAATCTACAACCATAATATAGTTGCAGCATGACTACCACGTAAAATTCATTTTTATACGATGTTTTATTGTCATATTATAATAAATATGTACTTGTTTACACTAGTACACCAACGTGTAAACAAGTGCAGGTATATTTTACACATGCGCGAAGTTTAATCCATCGTATACTGTAAATGGAATTATATAACTACTGTATATGGAATACTGTAAAAGACTATTGAAAAAACTTATTTAGTTCTTCTTACTTTTAATGATTTGGAAATACCGTTTTTGGAACTAAGCGCACTGAGTCGTATTTAGCATCTAAAATGCTAATTACTGTATTTGGATACTAATGTTTTAGCCATTATTGTTTTTGATCGGCTACGCGCGTCATTGCCTTAGTCAGATGGTCAATGGTATTGAAGATTTTACTTGAATAATATAACTTGAATTTATTTATTGAATAATATTAATTGAAAACGACACTCATAATATAAACTAAAAAGGGAATGGAGGCGCTATTTTACTGGTTGCATGTTAATCTGCATTTCATGTTGACGGCCTCGTTGTTGTTGTGGCTGTAAACGCGACTGCTGATCATGAGGTCCCTGCTGCGAATCCCGGGTCGGGCCAAAAAAATTGGTTATTAAGTTTTTCGCTAAGAAAATCTCAGTCGCTGCCCGGAGTCAGAAAGCTGGAGGTGTCTCACCCCCTTAACTCGGTAAACACGTTAAGCCGTTTGTTAGACGTGCGCCTGCTCTCTCCGGTCGTATCGGTTTACCATCCCATTGGAATTTGAGATTGAGTGCACCTATAATAGAATATATTATAGAAAAATGCAGACTTAAGAATCAAAACGCAGAAGCGTTGCACAAGTGCAAACACTTACGCACTATAATTCTGCGCCGATGCTAGTCTCCGTTGAGGCTGGCCGCCGTGACCGAAATTCGGTCGGACATTATTACATTTAATTTCCTCATCATCATTACCGAATATCACAAGTCCACTGCTAAAGACGCCTTCCTATAGATTGCCTCATTTGACCTTGTTGGCACACTTGACAGGCGGGTTGCGAAACGCAGTTTATTTTAATTTTATGTTGTTATCAAAAAATGCTGCTGCCCATCTCCTGTTTCATCTCCTTCTGTTGCCTCTTTTGACACTCACGGGAGTTCGGAGTAGTGGATTATCACGTTGTTTGGTTCCTTTAAAAGAGAAATTCGCTCAAAGTCGCTCAGCGAGCTATGGAGAGGGCTATGCTCGGGATTTCTCTGCGTGATAGACTTAAAAATGAGGAT
>DWHP01004869.1:0-12291 GCA_018247895.1 Parnassius honrathi
TTAACTACAAAGGTTTAGAAAATGAAATTACTTATATAATATTCTTTGTAAATATCTCAAATTCTAAATTAAAAATAAACTAAAAAAATTATCAGTGATAATTATTATCACAATACAATGACTTTTAATTGATAAATATACAATTATTACGTATAACGATTCGTAATAGAAATGATGTTAACAATCACTGAAAACACTCCTCCTCTGTTATCTCATGATATCATAGTCACTGACTTAAATTGGTAGAGACAGCACGAGACTTAACAGCAACTTAAAATTAGACAGCGTTCGAGTATTTGAGTGTAAGTTTGTAAATATATACTATCCAATTTTGAATAATATAATTTTCGGGTGTACCGATATCGACTGCCTCGTTGATCTAGTGGACGTAAGTGCGACTGCTTATCTCGAAGTCCCAAGTTCAAATTCCAGGTCGGGCCAAAATGAGTTGTTGGGGTTTTCCGTCAAGAAATTCTCAGTAGCAGCCCGGAGAAGATTGCGGTATTTAACTACCGTACCTCGGAAAGCACGTAAAGCCGTTGGTCTTGCACTCGAATCCTCTCCGGTCGTGCCGCCCATCAGACTAAGAGTCAGCACTGAGGATTAAGATGGAGTTGCCTCATTTCTGCAAAAATGGTATTTTCGTCCCTAACAATAGGCTCTATACGAAACACGGCAGTCGTATCCTGCCATTTTCTTCATATAAGAATATATAATCTGACAGATCTTCAACAGTAAATGAACTTGGGAATGGTTATGTACCGTTTAGCGGAAATATTGTAAGTACAGAGTGTCATGGAAATTACAAATGTATCCCCTTAAACGTTGATTATATCAATTCACCACGCTCAGAGATTTATGTCTTGGATATTGGATTTGGGTATATTATATCATTCCCCAATATGTGCAGGTTTGTTGTTTGTGTTGATTTGTTGGTAGGACTAGTTTTCGTTCCAAAGTTCACCTTATATAAACATTCTAAATGTGCTCAATGGTGTGCAAAATTATGGATTCGCTTTGGTCTGTTCGCCATTCTGTCACAAAATATTTGCTTAAAAATTAATTGACGTAATAATTTGGAATTTAGCAGGAATAGAGTTAAACGAGCCAAATATAGATTTAATTATGCATGGGTCATTTCTGGCCTTAATTTCAGAGATATTGAAAAAAAATTAAAAAGCTTTCATGTCTAAGTTCGGTGATTATTTGTGCAATTGAGACGCTTTGATTGCTCTTCCTGAGAACAATTATCAAAAGGGATTGTTTAGATGAATCTGAAATAACACATGAACATTGCGAAATGAAAATTTAATGAGTCAATGATGCTAATGAACATAGAGCACCATTAAATAAATGTTCAGGAGTAGCTGACCTTCATTGTTTTTTTTTCCATTCGTTTCTCTTTTTACTTTATTTTAAAATGCCTAAAGGATAAGCCGTTTGGTAAAAGATGTTTTTATTAGTACTACATTTATTTTTTACAAAACACTAATCACTCTCATCCATTATATTATCTTCATTACATGTATTGCCGTCATGCATATGAGTAGCATTTAAAATACTTAAAGCTTTTGCAGTACTTGAATACACCAAATTGCGCTGAATCTTTTTCAATATCTTAATATCGTGAAATGGATGACTATGCATATACTTTCTGCAAAAAAAACATTTCCTTGATTAATATTTATTAATCTTCACAATTTTATTCTAAATGCTAAACATTTTTGAATATCAATCTGAAAATAATGATGGTCCTACTAAAACCATTAAAACTAAAAACCCAAAAACTCATAATTTACCACAGAATTTAAACAAGTCATAACATTCGTGATTCACCGTATGGTAAATCCAAAATTCGGCAGCTTTACCGAATTCGGATTTCGACGAATTTTGTTACATTTACGCCTATAATAGTTGTACGACAATTGTGACTATGTAGACCGTACTACCCTTAACCCTTCAATCCCCATCAAATCCCATGTAGTCGCATGCATCCGTTAAATCCCGAGCGATCGCAAGCGACCGCACCCACCCACAGCAGTTTAAACCATTAGAACTTATATATAGAGACTACTTTTCTATCAAGAAGTTCGGCATTATAAAATCTATACAAAATTCTCTATCCTGTGGTCTAAACAAGTCAGTTTTTACTTCATTACAAAAAGACTATTTTGACAACAAAATACGGGTACATACTAAGCGGATGTCGGCAGCGTGAAAATCACTATTATTACTATATATTACCTGAAATTATTTACGTAAAAAGATAAATTATATTCACACAAAAACTTTCATACCAATTTTATAATAAAACACTAGAAAAATCCAAAAATCAACACAACAAAACAAAATAACATCCACACGAAAATGGCGTATGTAATGAACGTAGATTATAAACATGTATGAAATGAACGTAGATTATAAACAAATAACCATAGAGAATTGACTTTTTATTGCACTAGAGGATAGAAAATTTCATATTGAGCCTATAATGCTAAACTTCTTCATAGAAAAGTAGTCCCTAACAATAAGTATTTATGGGTTAAAGTGCTATGTGACCGAATTCGGCCGCACCCACGGCCGAATTCGGTCACTTGGTATTTGACGGAATATCGCCACGACCGAATTCGGCCGCCTGATAGCTAAGAGGTTAATAAAGATTACGATGATTATCCTCAAAATAAAACCACATTATGTAATATAACATAAATACCCTTGTTCTTTACCAACATTATCTTTTTTTATGTAATATAAATCAGACCAGACTCTGGTTAAATAAATAGCAATTCACATTGCTGATTTATATAAAATAAAAAAAGATAAGGTTCGTAAAGGGCAAGGTATCCATTGTAACTACGACATGTACTCGTAAAAGCAGTCTAGTAGACAATCGATATTGCTCGCTATGAAATTCAATGAACTACTAACACAGAACCCCAATAATTTATATTTTATTACAGACATATATCGATAGTGACAGATGTTATCTGCAGATACATATATAGCATAGGATATTACTGCAGATATTTTTTTATAGAATAAGGATGAAAAACGAGCACACAGCCCACCTGATGGTAAGTGGATGCTGTGGCCCATAGACGTCTACATTTATCCTCGATTAAAAATCAAAACGTTGTCACCCCTGAGGACTAAGATGGAATGCCTCGTTTCCAGTAAAAAAAGGGTCGCCGGATCTCTACACTCGCCATATGAAACACAGCAGTATTAAGCTGCTATTTTATGCTGGTATTCAGTGAGAGCGTGGGCCTTCCCCGATCGAGCAGACCCATTCGGTCTACAACCGGAATATAGCTGCTGCTGGCGCTACCACGTAAAAAAAAAGAAAATAGAATGATTGCTGAAAAAATGCGATTAAATTCGCCTCGGTTCTTTTTAAGTTTTATATGACGTTCTATCCAAATTCTTCGCCTTTTTAACATACTTCAAAAAGTTGGAGGTTCTCAATAGGGATTACACCCATTTTCAAAAAGTGTTTTAAATTATTCCTAGAGTGATAATGAACCACTACAATTTTTATGCAATTTTTTTAAAACAGAATAGTGCCATACTGTTAACTCGTGACGTCACTTCCCTAGAATTTTGCCGATTTTGCAGGAATAAGATATTTTTTAATGTTTAATAATGAGTTATCATCTACACCATTAATCATTAGTGTGTTGTGCCTGAATACAAAAAAAGAGCATAAGAACGCCGGTAGAGCTATGGATTCAAGTGTCAGCTGATTTAAATATAAAAAATACTTGGTTAACACTGGCAAGAAGATATCCGAATACATTGTCAACAAAAACTAGACCATACTTCTGTGAAGATCAATTTGATGTAAGTATGACTTGTATTTAACTATCGTTTATACAAAATGAAACATCATGAGGTAAAGGGTATCGCAAGCAAAAATTTTGTAATAGAATACGTTATCTTAGATATTATAACTAATGATTACTAACGCGCTTGTAATTATAGATGAACTTAACTATGATAGCTACTAAACTATGTTTTATGAAAATACACTGACCTGGTGTTGTGTTTTTGTATAAATAAAAGTTGGTAATAGGTACTTACATTGATGTTTTAACATTCCTCAACTCAGCAGAACAAAAATTGGGATTGCATGCAAAAAATTTTGTCACCATCAATTTATTTATCCTTGGTAGATTAGTACTTTCTGCTTTAACGAATTCGTCTTCCATGATGCCTTTTCAATAAAATTCGGAATAAAACTCAATAATCGTAATGATAACTTGAAAATTTTCGAAATAAAACAGCACATTAGCTAGTTATCTTAATCAGCGACACAGAACACTAATACCCTTAGGCGGGATCAGTGACGTCACGACAGGTTCTAATACGGCGGACAGCGTTTTGCAGATTTGAGGCACAGACAAAAATTATTCTTAAAATTGAAATATAAAACTTATAATGCAATTTTATAAATATAAATCAATATTTCTCGTTTACTTTTTAAAAAACTTACCATAAAAATATATTTTTTCATAGTACTATAGTACGTGAGGGTGATACCGTCATCTGGTTAATATAGTCACTTTCTAATAACTCAAAAATTACATCTTCGTCTGCATAGATGGCTTTGTAATACGATAGCTCTTCATTAGTCAATTGAATAATAAAAGATGAAAAGGGCTCTACTTTATCGACGCCATTTTGATCGTTGATAATATAGTAAATATTATAGCAGATTTTTGTACGGTGTAATGTAGTTAGTTTTACTTAAGTTGATTTATCGAAGTGTTTCTAATTATTGCCGGAGCTTGTTTGCTATTTTTTCTTAATATGTTAGTTATAGTATATGCCTTTGTGTTTTTATCTCTGTCTTCCTGCTGGTTTTGGTTTAATAGGGCGGCAAAGCTCAAGGTGACCATATTACCCTCATACCTTACTATCGCTAAACTAATCACTAAGCACACCAGTTCTCTTACAAAACCGTAGGCGGTAGTTCCAGCATATAATAATACTGAATTTCAGAGGAACATTTTACCATCAACGATTAATCGTAGAGGAATATGGTGACAAGTAGCGCTAACTCAAAAAATCACTATTGTTTACGCAGGATGTAGTGTGCTGTTTGCCACAGAGTATCGATACCCGCTCCCTCCCTTTTCCCCACCGCACCGCGCTGCCGCAAGCCGCTATAATGGTTCGGATTCGATTCCTCATACATATCGTATTACTACAGCTACTTCGGATCGACATTTTTTGAATCAAGGATACATACAAGCTTTTCCTGTTGACGTCTAGATTCTGCGCCTCGTTGCGTACTTTCATACTAAGCGGCCTTTCTTTCCCGCCTTTAAGAGCTAGTTCCGTGAGATACTTCTTGATGTATTGTTTCAACTGTAAATTTTCCTTAGCAAGTTTCGTTTTTTCGGCTTTCAAGCACATTGTTTGAACTTTAACTCTGTTTACTTTGAGTAAAAATTTATCCATTTTCGAATACTCCCTGCATTCATTCTGTGTAAAGAAACAGTATAATTTATAATTATAGAATATATTGCCAACGATGCAGCCAGCGTTCATGGTAGGTACTTACCGCAGGGAGTAGGGCTATGTGATAACTTTAGTTATTTTATTGCTATAAATATTGTATAAATATATAAACATGTATAACAATGAATTATACTTTTATTGTATCTGAATCAAACATCATCGCTCAATTAATTTGAGGCAAATTTCAAATGCTAATGGTATTTCTTATTGACTATATAAGCTAGTTTAAAATAGATGGTAAGACTTTGTTAGTTGGCACAATGTGAGAGGCCTATGTTATGTGCCATCAGTGGACTGTCGTAGGCTGAAGATGATGTATAGAGGAATAATAAATGTAATTTTTTTAATATAGATTATTTACATAATATTTAATTAATGTCATTTTCTATTTACCATTGTTTCGAAAAATATCTCTATCATGGGAAGGACAAGCAAGAAACCAAGCGGGTTTTTTTTTTCAAATATGAATGTATGTATGATCATATTATACTACGTGTAAGTAATATCATTTAGTAAATGTAATATCTTTAAGTTTCTGAAACACGCTTTGCAAATACTATTTTTTTCTCATTCATTAACCCATCAACCGTCCACCTGTATAGACAAGACTTCGCATATAATGATGATTAGACTCAATCGCCATGCTTAGTAGTGTATTGCCGTTCGCAGGTTCAGAGGTCTGTTACCCATCACCGGTCAAATAAGGTATGAAAAAGCAATATAACTATACAATAACCACATTGACTGTAGCTTCCTGTAATAGCCAATTAGTTTGCCAAGAGTGACTATAGTGGGAAATCTTGACTTTTTGTTGGAGGCAGTTGCCTAAAAGTCTTAAAGTACCTAGACTAGAATAAATAAATAATATCTATAATAAATGCTTTGGATTATAGATGTATTATTACCATCATATCATCGTTCAGGTTTTCAAAAATTTGAGGCCCCCATTCTTCTGCCGAGCACCGTACGAGTACGTCCAATGTCTCATTTTCATACTTAGTGCATATTTTATGCATTTGTGCTATTTTATAAAGCTTTTCTCTTACTTCTTCTAGGCGCTAAATTGAGAAATCGTATTAAATATTAAGTATATGAAACTTTAAGAATCAAAAATATTGACGCATTGATGTTAGACCGTCGAAGGTCTGAAAAAAAGAAGAATGGGCAATGATCCGTTTGGAAAATACCGGAGCAATTTGGAAACTTCGATAGCATGGCGTGACTTTGAGGCGCGATAACAGCGCCGCCACATACGTATTAAACAATATATAAGGTCTAAAATTACGCTTTCGAAGATTCCGACTGCACTACAATATCTTGACCAATTTGGAAGTTGACAAGAATCACTAGTAAATGATAATAAATTTATTTTGTTACTTTTTGCAGTCTTGAGAACATGGTCGATTTTTTTATTTTATGTATGGTTTTTTCCGTGTGGTGGCGGTGTAAGAATCCAGAATACCCACTGTAGTGGCTCTATCCCATTGTCTCGTGGATGTCATAATAAGCGACAGGGTGACACAAATGAGATTGACAGCAATTTCATCCTAATAATAACGAAAAATAAAAAAAAATACTTTTGGTAACCCGTCTGCGAAGCGTGCAACTACTGCAAATTGTTAACTTTTTACGTGGTGGAGCCAGGTAACTCCTATATTATAGTTGTAGCGCGAATGGGTTAGCTCGACTGGGGCAGGACCACGCTATGACACAATACCAGCGTAAAATAGCAGCGTAATGCGTAATGTTCACGCAATAACGCAATTGAGGGAGGACGGGTGGTGCTCTTTAAACTAGGTAAGTCCCATAATTTTTATTTTATTTATTTATTTTAATGTTGTTTATGTAATTTATGTCTAGTTTATTTTTTGTCTTGATCCGAGTTTTATTAATTTAGTTTTTTTCATTTACTTCTAAATTATGAATGCTTAGCCACTGCATACATTGTTTCTAATTATGTCGATTCCTTAATTAAGTTTGGTATCATTGATACAAGGGAACACAGGGAAGATATCGTCAGAAAATATCACACAATGATAGAGTTTTTTAAGCAGATCTTAGTTAAATAATTTTAACATCTTTAATATAATGTATTTTCGCAAACTAACGCTCGATTCTATTAATTATATTAATTACCACTAAGCCATTATTTTACGTTGGTTTTCTGTGAGAGCGTGCTTCTTATAACAAAATTATGAAACTAATAATCCAGTTTCTTACAAAAATAATATATTTTACTTTCGTAATATACGCAGCAAATTATTTGTGTGAAACATAAAAATAAAGGTTATTTTATTGTATTTTTTGATGATCGAATATAAATAAGCAACCCAAATGAAACGGTCCCGTAATAAGCACGATGCCTACCAGTAGCAGTAAAAAGACTCTAAAACTGTTTACGGCTCGTGTTACGAATAATTTGGCTTTGCTGTTTATTTCGTGTTCTATTTAATGTTTTCATTTACAACAAAGCTAATAAACGTCCAATATATACGTAGAAAAGCCAAGTTGCTGCTATAGTTATAGTATGAAAGGTTCAGTTTCAACGAGGAAGAATGTCTCTCTCACAGAATACCAGCGCAAAATAAATGCTTAATGCTGCTGTGTTTTGTATGGTGAGTTTAGAATCCGGATACTTCATCACTATCGAAACGATCCATTCCATCTTAATCCCCATGGAATCTGCATTTTCATCTGCATCGAGAATAGGTATCTATGGGCCACAACTTTCACTTAACATTAGATGGACAGTGTGGTCGTCGGACACCTTGATTTTATAAAAATATGACATTTTTAACGACCAACAGTATCAATTCTACCGATTAAAGTATTGAAAGTAATTGCTGTTTCCATTGATTTCTAGAAAGCGTTTGGCAGGGTTTGGCATACCAGTATTTTAAAATTTACTCCAAAATAAACATTATCTATGAAATTAGTTGCGGCTGTTAAAATTGAAGTATAATTTGCAATGACAATAATTCCTAAATAACACTCAAATAATTTAAAGGATATTTTTATAGAACAAGTGTGACAAACGGGCACAATGGCCACAAAGACATTTACATCTACCCTCGATTATGAATCAAAATACAGATGCGTCATCACCCCTGCGGACTATCAATAAAAATAGTGTTCGTTTCCTTACATTTACCATACGAAAAGTAGCAACAAGAATCTACTATATCACGCAAGTACTCAGGTTAATATTCTATTTTGCTTGGCTTATCGAATTTATGCTCAGCAGCCGGACTAGCCACGATGACAAGCAATGATGATAATTACTAATGATTAGATACATGGTTCATTTTGTGTCTGAATTCAGACATTCGGTAAGGTTTTCCTACTGATGAATAGTAACAGATTAGTTATTTGACCGCCGTTCAGTAAACGCAAACTTCACGGCTGCCGCTGAACACGGCATTAACTCGTATTAATTCACCCGTATCACATCATGTTCTGGGAGGTCAGAACCACTTTTGAACCCCCTCCCCCCTCTTAACTCCAAAACTATTAGATATAAACACATATAATTTTGCACGTTTTATGCAGACCCATAGATTACCGAGAATCGGAACTTTCATGAATAAACCTTTTAAAGTTATTGAATTATTAAGTGCCTTTTATATCACTCAATTGGTTTTGACGTTCAAAGTAATACAACTTAAACCGTCATTGATAAACTTGGTGGAGATTTTTAATGTTTTATTTATTCATATTTGGAATTTTCGGAAACAAGTTTTGAAAGCATTGCAAAATTGAATGAAACTATTATTTACGGATTTTATCGCGTTTTATTATTAAACCAAGCGCGCAAGATATAGTGGTATTTTTTTAAAATCTTTATTTGAAGAGCTTAATCAAAATGCGATTATGTCACTCTATTTGACATCATTACGAACTAAATAACATTCAATTTATCAAGCAAACAAAAAGAACAAAAAATCTATCTAGTTGACTAATTTGACACGGTTTAACTAGTAATTTTGTTTCATCGGAATGAGGGTTGGATAAAATAATGTTACAGTCAGCAAACTCTTTTAAAATATTTTTACACTCAGCTATTCGAAAGGCAGCATTGCGGGCAAACTCCATCAAGACATGCATTAGGTCTTCGGGAACACCGCGTTGTTTACAATTCGGTCCAGATATTTCGTGTCTATTAGTTTATTGAAGCCATTCATTAGTAATTAACTATGATATATGAATTTTAACAAATTTGTAAATTTACATTTCTGTGTGATTGTCATCGAGTTTTGCACCGTAAAAGATACAAAAATATGCTAAGATTACAACATACCCCATCTTATCGGTCCAGTGACTTTCTCGTGTACACTTGTAGTACATACAATATTATCATTTTGCAGTTGGTATAGTGGCATAATACTGGTAATTTTTTTTGCAACTATCTTAAAGATACAAAATTGATGGTATTATTTTTTACACTTATTTCTACCAATACCCGTGTCAACTTGTTTGGGAGATTATAAAAATTTATATGGTATAGTTGTCGTAAATCAAAAGTAATGATGTTAAATGTTAGTAAAAGACATTTTTTAAAATTTTACTGGCAACATTTTAAAAGTTAAGGCGTGAGTTGATTTTTGTCTCTCAAAATGCCACCCTCCAAAATCTGTGATTCGGTCTCATTGGCCTTCCTACGCTGAGTAGACTGATTTTGAGATAATATTCCTTGTTGTTGGGTAGAATGATATTAATTTAACGGATTTTATCGCAAAACGTCGTGAGAACGGAACCTGTACGTCTGATAAATTAAAAATATTTCGTAGTAGGGCCATGTTGCAGTTATATTAGTAGTATAGTTGTAGCACGAATGGGTCAGCTCGACCGGGGAAGGACCACGCGCTCACAAAATACCAGCGTAAAATAGTAGCTTAATACTGCTGTGTTTTGTATGGCAAGTGTAGAGAACCGAAGACCCTTTTTACTGGAAACGAGGCATTCCATCTTAGTCCTCACGGGTGACAACGCATTTGCATTTTGATTTGTAATCGAGGATAGATGTAGATTTCTATCAGCCGCAGCAACCACTTACCATCGGGTGGACTGTGTACTCGTTTGTCACCCTATCGTATAAAAAAAGATGTTTTGATGTCCGCCAACTCGCATTGCGCCTCGCGACGGTCACTTCCTTATAGACCCTTTTAGGAATAAAAGAAAGCCTGTGCTCAACAGTGAAACGTATAAGGTTGTACCTTTAGGTACTTTACTGAACCCACGATCACTAAATCATGAGTGCTAGAAAACAGGTTAAAACAAATAAAATTAGTTTTACTCTATGTGTGGAACCCGCGTTAATTTAAAAATCGTTATTTTTTTCTTC
Organism: Parnassius honrathi; assembly: GCA_018247895.1. Lineage (NCBI taxonomy): Eukaryota > Metazoa > Arthropoda > Insecta > Lepidoptera > Papilionidae > Parnassius > Parnassius honrathi. The sequence continues at coordinate 10,865 of DWHP01004869.1, forward strand.
GATAATAAACGATAGCAGATAGAAGAGCAATTATCATCACTCATAAATATATTAAAAGCTAAAGCACATATATCTTTCTAACTCAACTGCGAAACCAGTTAGTGAGCTTGCCAATTTGTCAGCTGACATCATCATTAACAAATCAATCACTATATTATATAGTTTAAATTTGCTTCTATTAGTAGTGTCTCTAAACTTGATCGACTTTTCGTTTTAAGTTAAGTTTTATTTAAGTATTTCAAAATAAATGAGATCTTTATGTATCTGCAATTATGACACCATTTACTAGTATTTCCAAGTTTCAGTAAGTGTACGTAATAATATTATTATTATTATTGAAATGAACAAGTAAATGTTTATTTAATATCAAAAAGTTTTGACGTCGTGATTATTCTTTTCATACCATTGATTTTTTATTTAAATAAGTGTGACAAGTAAGTATACAGTTCACCTCATAATATCTACAGTCCATTCAACTGTGGCCGTTATTATACCTGAGGTCTAAGATGAAAATGCAACGTCACGATTAAAAAGAATCTTCGGTATTCTTTACTCACTACTTGAAACCTAGCAGACTATGTTGCTATTATATGTTGCTTTGTATTTCACCAGCAGAACTGAGTAGTCCGTGCTACTGTCATAATGCAGCTGACTTTACCTCGTATAAAGTATTTAGTTATTTCACTGGTACTCGTTACTTATTACGCCACAAGTCAATCGCAGCACAAAGAAATTCACCATAGATTGCCCTATAAGAAAGATTTGCCATAATTGTCACGCCTCGCAGGATGTTTGCCAACCGCAGTTATTATTATATTAAGTTGTTATTAAGCAGATGTAGCTTGCTGAGCTTTTTCTTTATAAAGTTAGAGTGACAAACGAGCACACAGATACAGTCTACCTGATGGTAAATGCATGCTGTGGCCCATAGACATCCACATTTATTCTCGATTAAGAATCAAAACGCAGATGCGTTGTTACCCCTAACGACTAAGATGTAATGCCTCGTTTCCAGTGAAAATAATTTAAAATACTTTATTACACGTTGATATCACTCGTGTACTCAGAAGCGATACGATAGCAATTCTGGTCCACATCGACAGTCTACGAGATGTGAACGACGCATTTTTGGAGAAAAAGCTATTATTTATTAATAAAAAAATAATATAAGCAATGCTATTTAAAATCACTAATATTTCAGTTAACCACTCCAGCTCTTGTTCTCTCTCTGGCAATGGTAGCATGCGAATCCACGACTTTTGAGTCCGCAGTCCACATGCTCCCATTAGACTACTGTCAAAAACAAGAAAAGCTCTTACAGTTTTTATATAAGGTAAGTGAGATAGAGTGTAACCTTAAAGTAACAGGAGGTCGGAGACAAAAACGTAAACAAAAACTAATATATTTAAAAATACAAAACCATATAC
>DWHP01004870.1:0-12288 GCA_018247895.1 Parnassius honrathi
GAATTGTAGAGTATACGCGCACGCATACTACTAGGGATTCGAGAGCGCTGGCATAGAGGAAGCATGACGGCATAAGTGAGCGTCATGCCGTTTGCCGTCACGGCATACGAGTCGGTTTTACTGCCAAGGTGCGCCAATAGATCTTTCACATCAAAAAACGTGTTCCGTACTAGAATAGAATAGTTTAAATATTATTAATTCCGTCACTATTTTCATGTAACCGAACAGGTAGAGAGCAATGCCAGGATAGGTTAGGAAGGATATAGGCTATATTCTATCTGACAAACTTGAATATTATTTTTTTAAACATAAAAATTGTTAAAATACCTTTATTTTGGCGGGGCTGTTCGAGTTGGCTAGTATTTAATATGATCGTCCTAAATATACTACTATAAGCTCATTCTATATAAATCGAACCAGGAATTAATAATTTTAATCTGAAGCTAGCCGTGGCCAACTATGACATTGGGACGTCGAACATCTCAGTCTCCCGGTACTGTGCAGTACTCGAAACGTCGGGAATATAAAATAAGTTAATGTACGCGATAAAATCCGTAAAAGCTAGTTTTATATGAATAAATAAACGACTATTTTTGTATATCCATTCATAGTTATGAAATGGGACGTATAATATTCATATCCTTTCTGTGGAGAGAAGCCTTACGTCGTGAACAGCCGTGTGTTTACTTAGCGAACATTCTCTGCTGAAGCGGAACGTATGTAACTCTGTAGGGTATTATTTTAAATACCATTACTATGATGTAGATTATTTACTTTCGTTATATGTGTACAGAAGCTCAAGTGAAGCGTTTGACATAAATTTCACAGTACGCAAGCAATGATATAATATATTGAAGATGGGCCAAATTAAACGTACCCGTAACCGACAAGCATATGTGCGTATATGGACGTCAAAGAAACGAGAGGTGTGTCTGAATCTTGGTACATTAAAGTCCGTAGTATCTGCTTATCCCCCTGGGTAACAGGCGTGAGAGTTTATTTTATGTATGTTTATGTACTCAAGCAACCCGGATCTTCTTCGTCTTAGCGGTCAGCCACTGCAGAGTCTACTTCACTTGAGGATATATGAGTGCAGAGGCGAAACACGTGTCTGTATTATCGACGGTGTTGTGTCTTTCCTAGTGCAGTGGTGTTGGGATTAGTGGTGACGGGGTTAGTGCAAGCAATTAAGGAAGTACGCAAAGTGCTCTTCAAACTAGGTAAAACACATCATTTCATTTTATTGCACCGCATCGGCCTACCTGAGTGATAAAATAAAATGAGGACATGTAAAGTCCGTCAACATGCAGGCATGAGATTAGACCTGTACCAGATTTAGGACGTATTTAAGTTGTATCTTTACATTTTTACACATACGTATTTGGTCATTAGTTGTTATATTTAATTTATTTTTAATTCTCGACGTTTCGGGTGCTTTACAGCACCCATGGTCACGTGAGGGAGGGACTGAGATGTTTGACGTCCCAATGTCATAGTTAGCCCAGCTAGTGCTAAAAGAAAAAAAAGTGACTTTCAATAAGTATTATTTATAATCCATATTGAATAAAAAACTTTCTGTTTCTGTTACTTTCAGGTTTGGAATATTAATTTTTGGTCCAATCTACGCAGAACGAACTTACAATATCTTGAAGTCTTGCAGTGGTATCCTTAGGTTTGGATTTAATTTTGTTAAGATTCCAAGCAGATGGCAAGATGTTTTTTAATTTCAATAGCTTCGCGTATCATCCTTGGTAGGAATCAGTGTTCTTTTGTGAAGGTTTGTGGTTTATTAAATCTGATGTGATAGTTGGGACGATCTTGAACATGTTCACAGACTGCAGACTTCGAAGCGTCGGTGCTTCCCATCAGCTATATGTTCTTTTAGGCGGGTTTTTATAGATCTCTTTGTTTGTCCTATGTAAGAGGGACCACAATCTAGCTTGTACACTTTTATAAAATTAAGAAAGCTACGCCACCGCTTCAATAAGTTCCTATTGCGAGAGATCTTGTGAGAAAAGCGACAAAACTTAGCAGTGGCTGACCGTTTGGTTCGAATTTAGCACGGAACAAATATTTGTATGGTCTACAAATAATTGTTTGATGTTTGTCCTTGTGCAATATATGTATGTAAGTTACCTCCACGATACGTGAGAGAATCCTGGTGCCGAAGGTAAGGTTGTAAAAAAATATATAATTAAACGCCTCTACAGATCATGTTCCTAGGCCGGTATTCACAATCTCGTACTTAAGCTCTAAGTATACAATTAACGTAACCTATCATGGTCTAGACTCAAATTTTGACATTTTTGAGTACGAAATTCGCGTATGAGTTTGGTGACCTTGTGAAGTATGAGCTCGAGGTTGTTGTAATAGCGGTTTTAGTATGTTTGTAACGGATTATAAAAATAGTAAAACCACTATGGTGTCCGTTTATTATTCTGTCCCTATCTCAAGAAATAGTTTCCAAAATTATTTAAAATTTAGTACAGAGTGTGATGACGCCATTATAGACGTAATGTATACGAAGAACGGTTTTGTTTTTATTGCAGAGTTAATTTCAGCTTTATATTGCAATTCGTAAAACGTAGACTTCACTTTGTTTTATCTAAACGATTATGCGCCCCGTTAACGAGTAGCCAAATTGCGTTTAATTTTAGTTTCAACGTGAAATTGCAACACGATGCTGCTGAGTTTCTATCGTGTAGTGGCGGTGTTACAATATCTACTGCCTACCTCGTACCATCCCGTGGGTGTCGCAGGAAGAGATAGAGGGAAACATATCAGATGTACAGAAGCGTCTTATTGATATCAACTTAAAATAAAAATTGTGGTTGCCAACTCGCTTCTCAAGTGTAACAACTGTGAAAAATAATGGGGGAATCTATGGGGCAGGAATAAGTTTAGTAGTAGACTTTAATTGCCTATAACGGTATAAATATACCAGATGCTTATATTGCAATTTATCAAAAGTCGCTAGATCTGAGCGCGTCCCTAAATCTCCTATGACATTCAAGGGATGAGCTGTTTTGGATTTCTCACTTGCTGCAACCACAAAGCGAATCAAATATGGGCCGTGTGTAGTTCACCTGTACGCACTAAACCAAACTCCCGTTTTTCTCAAAAACCTTACAAATGAGATAAAGCATAATCATAATACAACCGCCATAAAAAAACTCGCTCGCAAACAATACTTAAGTAATAGAAAATTCTCTGAAAGCTTAAAACAGGATTCAGTAGCAATGATCGCAATCTCGACCGACCCCTCTCACCTTCCGCTCCGGCTTCAAGCATCTCCTCCCACTCCCGCCCTCTAACACTCTCTCGATTTTTGAGTTATTTAAGGGTACATAAGCTACAGCTATGATGACTACTGAGAACAAGTGAAATTTGGCCCACAATTTTTATTAGGCCAAGTATTCAAACTACAGAGTACGTTAAAAAACCTGGTCGATATGATAAGGAATGACTGCCTCGTTGATACAGTACAGATAGTAAGCGCGACTATCGATAATGTCTCCGTCACCTTTTACGACAGCAACCACCCCACGGGATGATATGGGGTAGTGGATATTACACTGCTGTTTACCGCGGTATGTTTACACGAGACATAAAATCCAGACCTACAACGTAACGTAGCGACAAAGGTAAGAAACGACTAGTACTGCGATCGCTAATCGGTCTATCGACCAATCGGCCAATCGACCAATCGGCCAAATTCAAAATTTCAGGTTTCAGTGTACCATGATCCAAGGTTTACCTGTTGTAATATTAAACGAGCGCAAAACGGTTATAATATTTTACGCAATATTCCGAGGACCGGCGAAAAATAAAACATGCTATTATCACAGAATAAATAATAGCACATGAACTATTGTGTTACTTATGATGAATGAATAGAACCAAAGACCCATTTTAGCGATAACGAGACAACCCATCTTGATCCGGAGGTGTAATCAACGAATCTGCATTTTGATTCTTATTCTATCATAAGAATCAAGCTATTTCATTATTAGTAGGTGTATTTACAATTAAATAGACTCTGTGCCCGTTTGTTACAGTTCATCATCAGCATTACAAGCCATCACAAGTCTGCTGCTGAACACAGGCCTCCCACAATGATTGACATAAAGTACGACACCTGCATCCATCGTTTTCTTGCAACTCTTATCAGGTCGATTGCCCCCTCTTCTATAAAAAAAAATACACATTACCCTCACAGGTTCGTTAGAACACGTCAACCGTCCCACACATTGGGACTTCTAATACGTTTTCTTATAAACAAGCCATTACATCAAAGTTTCATAGCAATATATAACTATAAAAAAAACTGTTGGACGTAGCAATACCGCGCCTCCATCTCCGCATATAAATCATGCCCCGGTTCTCCCCGGCCGGCTCGGGCGGAGAATTATGGAGCACAATAAAATTTATCCTGGGCGCGCCAGATGCTCGCCTTTCAACAGTTTGTAAATTTTGACGGAAAAGCTAAAGCGTAACACTACGGTGTGCATCTGGGAATCTCCTAATTTTTTTAAATAAAATGAAGAGTGACAAACGAGCGTACAATCCACCGAGAGCAAGTGGTTGCTGTGGCTTAGACTTTAGTATTAGTGAAAATATCGCTCTTAGCTATTTTGCGTTCAAAGAGCGGTGCCACCCATTTTTCTTTGTTTTTGTTTAAAACGTAAGAAAAAAGCCAATGACTTGACAATATATGAGCTATTTCGCCTTAGCTCTTAGAAAATATTACGGAAGTGTTGTTAACCTTAACCTCGGTAACAACATATTCGTAACATTTTATGTTTTGAGTTTACTGCAGGTTCTCAACATGCTCGAAAGACTGACAACCGATGGGGAAGAAGATTATCGAGTGGCAGCCTCATACAGATAAATGAAATTTAGGGTGACGGTGTCATATTTGGCGGCATTCCTTGAGGGAATGTTTGGTAGTGGTGTGGCGGCGCATACCGACGCCTGAATCGCGCTATCAAAATTTCAAAGTAAATCGGTAGATATAAAATAGCTCTGAACTATTACACAAAGCGTTGGTCGGCCCAATCGCCTTGCCTGGCGGGAGATCTCCACCTTTCCTTCTACGGCAAAAGTGGACTAATAGGGATGTAATAAATATATAAATAAAACAGGTGTTTATGAGCTGCTGGGGCTTATTGGAAGGACTACATGCTTGGTAATCTAAGTTATAAAAAACTGTCACAGTTATTTCTTACACCGTCCGTATATATTGCAAAATTTCCATATGGATATTCTAAATTTCAGCAAATATTTTATTATAGAATAATGGTGACAATCAAGCAAAAACTTTCATTTGATGGCAAGCGGATGCCGCGACCCATAAACATATACATATTTGTGTTCTCACTAAAGAACCAAAATGCAGATGCGTTGTCAATCCTGAGGAACTAAGATGGAAGACTCCGATTCTCAGATTCTATGCACTCACCATACGAAACGTAGCACATTTAGCTGCTATTTTACGTGAGTGTCCTGTGAGAGTGTTTTACTATCCCCGTTGAGCTGACTCGTTCGTTCAACGATCAAACAAATAGGAATAAGAGCATGGCAATAATGTTAAATATGTTATGTGTAAAAACCAGCGCAAGGCCGTCGTTTTTGATGAAAAGCGATGGACCTTTTAACGTACTTTTGACGTTACGTTTGACTTTTCACGTATCTATTTCGCGTCACATTCGTTTGCTTGTAACAAGTGAACTTCACAAAATATTTGTAAACGCGACATTCCTAGACGCTACCTCGGCTGACGCTGTCTGGCTCGCGGTAAACATAGTCTGGAATGCGGACCACACGTAGGGCTGTCAACTATTCTTCAATTTCAGTAATATGTACTTAAAAATTGATTTCGGTTTTAAACATTTCTGGGTTCACATAATTGTTTCTTATATTTACGCCATTAGAGAACATTTGAATAAAACTAATTTTACGTATTTTATCGCAATTGGTTTTACTTATTTTAAATTGTCGCGTATTTGCGCTTTCTTGATCCAGGATAGATGTAGATGGCTATGGGCCACAGCATCTACTTACCATAAGGGGAATGTGTACTCTTTTGTTATTCTTATTATATAAAAAGGCTATCCTCCAACAAAAGACTGCAAGTAAATTACACCGAGCGCGCTGCAGCACTAGAAAGCTATCGACGTTGAAGTTACACCTTGTTCATAATGTTTAAGTAACTTTTTAAGCATTTTCAACAGTTTGATTTACTACTGTCCCCTAATCAAGTGTACCATTGATTAGGCTTGAAGAATAAATATTTAATTTAAATATTTTATAATGTGAATTTCAACTTCACTGAATGGCAACCCTAACTATAAACAGTTGCATTTCTAAATACGCTTCAACGGATTTAAATTTATTTACCGCTTGCTATGTGTTGTTTACACAGCTGTCGCACGTTCTGTGTTCAGTTGAATCAGTTCCATCAGTATTCCTCATAATTCATTCATTCATTAGAGCCAACAAGAAGTTCACAGGTGAACATAAACCTTCCATAACAGATCGCCTCATACTTGGCAAAAATTAGGGATATTTGCCATAGTTGCCACGTTTACAAGGCAAGTTGGCGAGCGCGGTTTTTTATAATTTTATATTGTTGCCAGGAAGAAGCTGCTGCCCATCTCCTATTCCAGTTCGCCCTCTGTAGTGGATTTTCTTGCGCTGCAGTTACACGACATGTTTATCATAATTATTAAAATAAAATCAATCCATTGGTGATAATAAATGTATAAAAAAAAACATTTTATTTTTGCTGTGATTCGGTACCCACATTAGATACTAACTTTCAAAGTTGCTACTGTATATATTTAATTTCTCCAATTTTTCTTAAGCTCTTTTTTCGTTAAGGTTTGCAACAATCAGAGATAAAATGGAGTAACGGCGTCTGTGAAAACCAAAGTTGTCATCATTTATTTACTGATAATTCGTCAAATAATTGATATCTAATTGATTTGGAGAAGATATCATAACTTCTGTTTCGATTTACAGAGATGAACTACGTGCCCACATAGGAACATCTACCCATATGATCACATACATTTAAAAAAGTAGAGATAGTCTCTATGGATACCAAAATGTCCGGGCAAGTTGAAATTTGGACATAATATCTTATAACATGGGACCGTAACAGTACAGTAATTTTAAGTTAATTGAATAAAACTATTATTTACGGATTTTATCGCGTTCAATTACAACTTTAACTTATTTTTATTATCCCGACGTTTCGGGTGCATTAAAGCACCCATGGTCACGGCGGGGGACCGAGATGTTTGACGTCCCAATGTCATAGTTAATCCGGCTACCTTCAGTTTTTGAATTTAATATTCAAAAAATTAAGGTTTTGGTCCGATTTACGCAAAGCGAGTTTATGGTATCATGAAGTCTTGCAGTGGTATGCTTGTTTTTGGATTTAATTGGCACGAGGGATCAGTGACAGAAAACATATGGCCGCCGAGCTTCAGCACGTCAAACAGGTATTGCAAGACAACAACATTACGGAAAGTTAATTTTTTGTGATAGAATAAGAGTCGACGAACGGAAACGAACTCACGACGCACCTACTTAACATTAGACATTCACATTACGTCTACAACCATTCCTGTATGTCCTTAATCAAGAATCAAAATGCAGAGGACTGACTAAACCCGTATGCCTCTTTTCCAGTAAAAAGGCTCTCCGGTTCTTTATTATTTTACGCTAGTATTTTGTGGGCGCGTGGTCAATTCCCGGTCGAGCCGACCCATTCATGGTACAACTATAATATAGCTGCTTAATAGCTCTACCACGTTTTTTTATAGAATAAGGTAGACAAAACGAGCACACAGTCCACCCAATGATAGGTGGATGCTGTGGCCCAGTCATCTACATTTATCCTCGATTAAGAATCAAAACGCAGATGCGTTGTCATCCCTGAAGACTAAGATGGACTGCCTCGTTTCGACTAGAAGAGTGTCTCCGGATCTCTACACTCATCGTATGAAACCCAGTAGTATTAAGCTGCTATTTTAGGCTGGTATTCTGTGAGAGCGTGGTCCTTCCCCGGTCGAGCCGACCCATTCGTGCTACAACCATAATATGCGTGGCTCTACCGCGAATAAAACGTACGTAAAAATGTAATCATAGCTAACCCATTGAACGGCAACAAAACATATTTGCGTTCACTAAAACTGCGGTTTCCAACCCAAAGACAGTCTATGGGATGACTTACGCTCCCCACATGATGGAGTGGCAACCTGGTAATAAAAATAGTAATAATAATAAATATTTGCTTAATCACTCCAATTTACACTATTTAATTAAAAAGCTCAATACATTACATTGAGAAAATAAAGTCGGCAGCCGTACTAGTACAAACCGCGACATATGATGTTTAAACATAAAGAAAGTCAAAAGATGCAGGGGCAATAGGGCTGTGTTCTATGGCATTCCATGGGAGAGGCTTGTGTTCAGCCGTGGACTACGATGGACCGAAATTAATAAATGAGCTAACCACATTAAAAAAAACTTTAAGGTAAAAAAGGGGCTTACCTATAATTTTTAATAATCGGTTACTCAAATTAAGTACATTATCTCTATACCTGTCTTTTTCTTTTGTCATTTAGTAATGAGAGAGAGAGAGAGAGAGAGAGAGAGAGTGAGTGAAAGAGAGAGAAAGAAAGAGGGAGAAGGAGGGACAGAGAGAGAAAATCATACGTGGTAGAGCCATGCTGCAGTTATATTAGTAGTGTAGTAGTAGCACGAATAGGTCGGCCCGACCGCGGAAGGACCACACGCTCACAGAATACCAGCGTAAAATAGTAGTTTAATACTGTTGTGTATCGTATGGTGAGTGTAGAAGACCGGTGACCCTTTTTACTGGAAAAGAGACATTCCATGTTAGTCCTCACAGAGGATCGACGTAGATGTCTATGGGCCACAGCAACCACTTATCATCAAGTGGACTGTGTGCTCGTTTGTCACCCTGTCTTATAAAAAAAATTAAGCATTACTTAAGTAGACATCGAATTTTATAAGTAGTGGCGCAAACTGTTAAAGTTCCAATGCCAAACGTTAAACGTCAAAGCACGAATTTTGTATCGCAATGACGCACCCTCATCGACCCTAATAGCTTCATTATCCGCAGCTTCTGCAAAGCTCCCGTTACCGAAGCTCGTTTAATTTCCGCCGCGACGCCGCGCCACATCCGTGCCGTTTACGTACCGGATTGACACCGAAATACCTCTGCCGTGAGCTTTACGTCTTATCACGTTGACGCCGGCGAACATCAAAGCGTTTGTTTACCCTCAGAATTGTCAATTTATGCAAATCTTCTATTTTAAGCCTCGGATATATTTAAGTAAGTTATTGAGCGATAAATTTATTAACAGATAATAATTTTAAATACGAATACAGATAATAAAAAAATAATAAATTGGTAGATGAATTGGGTTTTTAATTTATCACAACAAAATAGGTTCAAAGATCCATGATTTTGTAACGACCGAATAGAATTAATTTAACGTATTTCCTCGCCTTCAATTTTGCTTAAAGTATGTATAGATATATGAATTAATCATATATCTATACATACTTTAAGCAAAATTGAAGTATATGTCTGTAATATTTAAATAACTGTATTTTAAACTCAAGGGTTTACTTACATGGTATTAAGACCTAAAATAATATTTTAAGAAATCTGTTTGTCTGTCTGTGCGGGCTAATCATCGGGAAAGTTGATCCGATCGTGATAAAACTTTACGAACAGACAGAGAGCACCCCGGGCAGGATCAATACTATATTTTACCCGAAATATTTCAATTTAAAACAAATAAGCAAAATCGATAAAATATATGATCTTTGACTATCTGTAATTTAAATAACGACAAATTAACAGATAATACCTAGGCGAAACCGGGGTGGTTTTTAATATGTTTTTAATCCTGAATGTTGTTGGTGCTATACAGCACTCGAGCTCGCGAAGACATTAAGGTGTTTTTATATTTACGCGAACACTACACATTTAAATTATTTACACATTAAGGTGATTTGGCGCCCGATGAGTGATGACATTATTGTTTTAAAAAAGAAATTAAAATGAAGTAATTAACCCGAGCTACCTTCAGCTTTTAAATATTCTACGCAAATCGGGTTTGTATGCCCCAAATATAACATTGAATTAAAGTGGTAGACAGCACGAGACATAAATAGCATCTGAAAATTGAATAACGTTTGAGTATTTGACCAACAGTATCTCAAACTATTGTGGAGCTTAGCAAAACGAAGCAGCATTAACCTATTTACATTGTTATTCTTTAAAACTACAATCCCTTTCCGGTCGGGCCGCCACATCCAGCCGTATTAAAACTAGTAAAATAATGACGAAATTTGATACCTACATTAGTACAATCATTACAAGAGTTTTAACTGAAAAATGTGGTAATAGTTTACAGAGACAAATCTTTTTTACAGAATAAGAGTGATAAACGGGCACACAGTCAACCTGATGGTCAATAGATGTTGTGGCTCATAAGACTTCTACATTTATCTTCGATTAAGAATTTTAACTGAAAAAAGCCACGGTATCTGTCAGGTTCACTGATATTATATACCGTTACCATAGCAGCCTATACAAGTTCAGTACTGAACAAAGACCTACCACACAGATTGCCTCATAGGGAAATATTTGCCATAGTTGCCACGCGGGGCAAGCGAGATCCTGCCCATCTCCTGATTTGTTTCCCTCTGTCGCTTCTTACATCAACCACGGGATGATATAGGCTTATGGATATTTTTTATTATTCTTTATACCGCGACCACGCGGTAATTTGATATTATGTATCGCGCAATAAAAGTCAAAACTGAAAATAAAACATTTAAATGTAATCCCCGATGAGCGATGGAGCGATCATAAATTCAAATAACATAACGAAGGCTAACGTATTCAAACGGCCGCTATCCGGATAGTTGGTAGACATGTGACTGAATGTTAATCGAGAGCGATCAATACCATCCCGACCGCAGACTACACTAACAGCGACATTTCATTGAATCCGACCTAAAATAGTACCTTAGCGAACGTAGTTCTTTAAACAATTAGGCATTCAGACAATTATATGTACTGTGCTTGTTCAGAGTATAATCCTTTCAAGAATTATACTAAAAACAAGCACAAGTTAGTTATACGAGTTAGACTCTAAACACGCTTTTTACAACAACGTCCTAGAAATAACGCAGGCATTATCTATCAAAATTTTTAAGATAATAATAAGTGAAAATTGATTAATAAGGGTTATCATACTACTAAATAGTACATGCTTGATAATAATCCCTGGGAATGAGGTGATCGCTACCATGCTGTTTCTAAATGTTTGATACTAATTGTGTAAAATATAGAGTAAATTATATAACATAAACACTCACGCCTGTCACCCAGTGGGGTAGGCAAAGTCAAAGACTTCCATTTGACACGATCCTGACATACCTCCCTCGCCTTCTTTACATCCATATCATACACGCTCATCGGTTAAGGGTACTTTTAATGTGGCCCATTTTCAAATTTCGCCAAGTTGGTCGATAAACCTTCGTCTAGGGCGTCCCTTCCCAACTCTGCCGTTCACATCTGCCATACAAATTTGCTTTGTCACACTTTCTTCATTCATTCATCAAACCACCGAAACACGAGCCACAACATCATCGTGCATACCACATTTTTCTCTTATCACACAATTTCTCACCCCGTCATTCAGATTCAGCCCAAGCATACTCCTTAAAGATAGCATTTCTACAGAATTTATTTTACTTTAGTGCTTCTTCTGCCACACCCAACTTTCACAGCTAGTGATTAACACAGCATTATAAATTACCACAGGTGCCCTTTTTGACAGATTCTGATTCTTAATAATAGAGTGTAGAGCCCCTTTCACTCTATTTCCCGCATTCACTCGTCGTTCTATATCCTTAATACTACCACCCCTGCTAAATAAACATCCGAAATACACGGACTCATCCACTTGCTCACTTTTTATTCTTATTTCACATACGTTTTACTTTCTTTTCTTTCAAAACCACCACTTTCGTCCTACTTGCGTTCACATTCATTCTCCTTTCTTGTAATGCCCAGTTCATTAACGTGGACACCTATTTGGATGCCAAATCAGTCAGAGTAGACCCCGTTGATCCTGACACAAGCACTAGAGTCCCTATAAAGATACTTTAATGCCTGTATCAAACCAGCGCTCAACCCAAATGAGTTCAGTGTTTGCCATAACACAGTCC
>DWHP01004871.1:0-12288 GCA_018247895.1 Parnassius honrathi
TGCCTGTCTCCCTCTGTCGCCTCTTACGACACCCACGGGAAGATATGGGGTAGTGGATATTCTCAACCGCCACTAATGTAATGTAATAATTTCACAGTACGCAAACAACCCGGGTTTGATTCCCACTGATACCAAAAAAATAGTTCGTTTCAATTTTATATGCTGGTTTACCACGTGCTCAGCGGTGAAGAAAAATATAGTGATGTTACCTGCATGTCATGATGCATGAGAGCCGTGGAAGATCAGCGCCTTAGGGCTCGCTGTAAGTTTCACAGTACGTGAGCAACCCAGGTTCAATCCCCGCAGGGACCAATGAAATTGTTAATTGCAATTTTAAATACTGATTTACCACGTGCTCGGCGGTGAAGGAAAACATTGTGAGGAAACCTGTACGTCTGAGAATAAAAAAAATATTTCGAAGACATGTTAAGTCCACCGACATTTATAGGGAAAGCGCGGCGGACACTTTCTTGCCCTAAAACCCTATCATCAGAGGAGACCTGTGCCCAGCAGTGGGACGTACATAGGCTGTAACTTTACTTTACCTGCATGTCTGTGGAACAAAAATGTTTAAAGACGAAATCTACCAGCACGCATTGGAGCAGCGCGGCTGACCAATTGTTCGGTAACTCAATCAGGAGTGAAACGTAGCATGTGCCTAACTATGATACGTATGAAACTAACTATATAGTTAGTTTACTTTACCTTTACTGTATTAAAGGCTTGATTATTAAAAACTTGTACTCGTATACTCTTAGTAAAGAAGCATGAAATGATAATTAGTTACATTCCTTTAGGGATAAAAAAAGAGCGCTGGATTAAAAAGTTAAAATATAATAAATACATATACACTTTTGAAATAGTTTTACTAAAACGTAGGGACTCTTTGCTTATTACCATCTACGGCACATCTCACATGGAGTATAGAATATAGAGTTAAAAAATCTACTAGCTAGCATACTGTTGACCGTCTGGACCTGTTCGGGCTGGATAAATTTTTGTTTAGTTAAGTGTTTGCATACACATATTAGGGATGTACTTCTTTTTTTCTATTTCCTTTTCCTTTTGATTGTTAACAACTTTTTTCAAATTGTAATGTACCCTGTGTGTAGATACAAGTGTTGGAATACATGTTTTTATGTTACCTGCAACGAGCACTAGATAGAAACTCCAGCCCAGAGAGAAGAATAGCATAGACCCATCGAGTCTAACAACCAGGGGAACATGAGGTAACGAGGCCCAGTAGCCTCCGGCTGCAGCGCATAGCGTCACTCCGACCGATGCCATCGCGTAGGCACCATACCTTGGTACCACTACCAGAAGTAGATTCATTAGAAGCCATAGCGC
Organism: Parnassius honrathi; assembly: GCA_018247895.1. Lineage (NCBI taxonomy): Eukaryota > Metazoa > Arthropoda > Insecta > Lepidoptera > Papilionidae > Parnassius > Parnassius honrathi. Next base: position 1,348 of record DWHP01004871.1, read on the forward strand.
CAACGCTGTCCTGAAATGTAAGCACAATCAACTGATTAGGTTATTGCATTCCATTCTTTGCGATATAAAGCGTGTACTATAAATTCCTTACCAGAGTAAAGTAGATGTTGTGTAACCCGCAGCGCGGTATTTTGCGCCCCATTCGAAACCTTCGTGTTCGGCCGCGAAATGCTCTGCTACGGATAGAAGAGGGTAAGGGAGGCCTCGTATCAGACCTTTCCGATACCATTCTTGAATAGCCCCAGCTTCTTCCCAGCGGAACTGTTCATTGTAGTCTACTCCGGGGTCGCTGATTGACGTATTGCCCCATGATAGCGCTGGAAACCATTATGTCATAAACTTGTTATTTAAATCTGGTTTCAGTTCCATTTTTGTATATAATACAATAACCCACAAACATTAAATTAAATTATATTGACAGTTGATTTTTAGATTTGATTGAGCATATTTGTAAAAATGTATTAAACAGTAGAATAGATTTCAATATGATAAACGATAATAATATCGTTTGAGCTTATTACAAAATAATGCTATTTTTAAATATAATACTTAAGTTTTGTTTCGATGGGTAGTATTACGTCGTAATGTAATCCTCGTCATTCGTTGTTGCAAAAATTGATTTGTAATTTTGTAGCCCTATTAAAAGCCTGTTAAATATAATATAAATCGAAAATATTTATAGAGGTGATCCGATTCGGCGTAAAATTACGATTAATTTGTCCTACGACTACTTGCCTTTCAACTTGGGAGAATCCTATGTTCGGAGTTAATTATGTCTTTCTTCAAAGGAAAAAAGAAACTTTGGATTGTAGTATTTAAAATATTATATAGTGTTCAATAACATAGATCACATACCTGTAAGGGTGACATTGACGTGCCCTAACCCAACGTAGATAGCTAGCCAGCAATCGAGACGCTCGGCCGAGAAGGCGCGGTAGGCGGCGCGGGCCACGCGTGCACCGGCAACGTGCCACGACGAACCGTGCTTGCACACTGCAACGATTAGTCCAACAAGAAAATATATACCACTATTTTTCATATTTCTGTATTGTCATCCGATTCGGAGGCATATTCACAATTACAAGCCTTTAGTTAATTGCGAATAGCTCGAAATTTGAGTTGCAACATTCCACTAGGAACGACAAACACACAGGCAGAAACAGAAACAGAAACTTTTTATTCAATGCAGATTATAAACAATACTTATTGAAAGTAACTTTTTTCATTTACCACTGGTTCGCAAAAAAATCCTCTGTCCTGGGAAGAACCAGTAAGAAACCCAGCGGGACTATTTTTTTGAAAATAATAGCTTACAACCATTTTTACAATTAACGACACAAGACAAATTAAAAATAGCTTGGTAGCGATCACTCTTCCCAGGGGTTATTATCATCCGTAAATTCTTTAATATTATAATAACCCTTTTTATATACAAACTTAGTTTAATAAAATTTTTGAACTTTGCGTATGACAAATTTTGAATATTTTCTGGGATTTTGTTGTAAAAGTGTAACACATCGCCCCAATAATGAATTACTGACTTGGTGGAATCGAGTAACTAGTACCAGTAGCTTGTGTCTGTTCCTAGTATTTACAGAATGAATATCACTTATTTTTGCAAAACTACTTTTATTTTTGTGCACGTATATTACATTTTCATAAATGTATTGAGAAGCCAGAGTTAATATACTAATCTTAAAATTTTGTCTCAGTGACTCTTTCGGTTTTAAATTATATATTGCTGTAATGGCCCTCTTCCGCAAAACAAATATAATTTCAGTGTCAGTCGTGTGTCCCCATAGTAAAATACCATACGACATAATTAACTGTATAAATTAGTAAACTATTCTAGCTGATTCAACACTGGTAAGAGTTCTAATCTTTTTTACAGCATACACTGCAGAACTAAGTCTGCTAACTAGTTTCGATATATGGGGGAGCCAATGGAGCTTTGCGTCTAGTGTGATTCCAAGAAAAATGGTGGTATAAACAAGACTCAGTTCTTCCCCATTTAAAATTACATTAGTATTAACATGTTTGACGTTAAGGGTTACGAATTTCATACATTTAATTTTAGTTCCATTTAAATGCAAATTATTAACATTAAAACAATTGACTAACTTAGCTATAGCATTACAAATAAGTAAGTGCAAATAAGTACTTACAAAGGATACTTTACTTTAAAAGGGTTCTTCCGGAATCAAACAAATCACTTTAATTCGTTCTTTAGGTATTGTAAGACTAGAAAGTAGTAGTGTTGATAGGAACACCAAAATAATCTTAAGGCCTCCGATGGATGATAACAACGGGAAGCAGCATTAAATGTGCGACAATTCTAGTACCAAACCGCCTTACAAGCGTGTTGAATACAGTAAATTTTTCCTGTAGTAAAAGAGAATCGTTTGTAGCAGTAGATCGTTTATAGGCTCGCAATTAACGAATTTCATACATTGTGGCTTATTAATTTATAATGGAAAAAAAAAAGTTTTTCTAGGAAGGTGCCAGGTCAGTTGATATGCATTTTTTGAAATATCATGTTTGTGTTTTTTCCTAATATTTGCACCAAATTAATTTACATTTGCTAGTAGGGTTCTTTGGTTGTTTTTAATCGACATCAAAATTGAGTATTTTTTATAGAATAAGGGTGGCAAACGAGCACACAGTCCCATTTGATGGTAAGTGGATGCTGTGGCTCATAGACATCTATATTTATTCTCGATTGAGAATCTGAATGCATGTAAAAAGGGTCTCCAGTTCTCTACACTCACCATACGAAACACAAAAGCATTAAAGATCATTTTACACAATTTTTTTCAAGTATATTTATATGTAGCTATTACGTACGAGACATTTTGTGTTAGGTATTTATTTTCGATAAAACTTGACTGCAACCGGATTTTTGTTCCGGTATCAAATAGAGATTAGTCATACACATGCTGTTATATTACGCTGGTATTCCGTGAGAGCCTGGGGTCGGACACCCCAGTTGAGCTGACCCATTCGTGCTACAAACATAATATACCTGCAGCGTGGCTCTGCCACGTATAAAAAATTCCCAATTAACGAATTTCGTCCATCGGCTTATTAATTCAAATTGCTAGAAATAATCATTTCTAGGTATATACCAGTTTGTATGCATTTATTGAAATGTCAACACATGTTGACGTTTAAGTTTTATCCCAATGTTAGCTTCAGATTTATTAAATTAAATTTAACATTTGCTAGTAGGGTTTTTTGGTATTTTTAATCGACATCATAAATGAGTTCAATGCGACTGTTTGTAGTTTATTATTTACTAGCGAACTGCCCCGGTTTCGCCTGTGTGGTATCTATCAATATCATTTACGTCATCATTTAGATTTAAGATAACTAAGTTTTTCACATAAAATAAAACCTAAATCACTTTAGGTACTGCTCTAAATCTGTTCGTCAAACCTTACAATTCATACGGTTGAGCCATTCCGAAGATTAGCAGACAGACAGACGGACAAACAAACATTTTAATAGTGGTTACTCATGTCTCAACAAAAGGTTGTTATTTCGTTGTTACAGACATATCCTTAAATTTAATTTAAATGTGAATGCGTGATTGTAAAAACCCATCTCAGACCAAATGCAAGTTTCAGAAAACTGTTTGATGTAACAAAAACTGAAGTCCATGTTTTTCTTTTTTTACTAGTTATGTTGAAAAATATTTAATATATGGTATGTTAAAAAGTGGGTGTAGTATTCATAGATTTTTTTATTTGATTTTTTTGTACATTTATACAAGGTGTGTTTTTACAATCGAAGTCCAATTTGTACGAATGTTTCATAATATTTATTTTCATAAAAAACTAACAGAATTAATCCAATTCTTCATCTTCGACATTTTCAGCTGTTGGCTACTGCAATATTTCGTCCAATTTGATTTTTTCGTATTCGGGCACAAACCGAATGCATTTTTTCAGGTATTGCATCTTCTTTGCATTAATGCAGATCTGCCTTGGTTCATACGCTGGTTCAGCTGTAGCGATACGGTAATCTGTGGCCTCGTGTATCTTCAACAAAAATGTATGCTTTGTCAGTCCATCAATAAATTCCTGCGTTTTTACCGGCACATCACCGCCGATCTTTTTGAATGTAAGGTGATGGAACTTTGAGATACTGAAGCTTACTTTCTCCGTCCTCGGAATTCGCCGATCCTTTATTAGATAGTGCAGTCTTTTTGAAATGTTGAACCCACCATTTTTTAAACTCGATCACATGCTCTCCGCTGACTAAGTGAACAGTAAAAAAATCACTTTGCCTGCTCGAACGATTAATTTCAAAATTCCTGTACACAGTACAGCCTCTCTTTACGACGAAGGCTTCTTTTTATAATCCCAAATGCTCTATCACACGGCAGAAAAGAATGGCCACGCATCGGAAAGATCTGTTGAATCTTTTTGAATCGCCCACTGTCAACTAGGGCCATATTCATTCGTACTGCTGTATTGTTTTTATTCTGCCCTGCGGAGTTATCAGAAAAGAGCATTAGTTCTACCACTTTTTTGTCGACGTACTCTTTAATGTATGTCATAATAAATGAGCATACTTCATTTGGTCCTTTATTTGCTTGCTCTTCATGATATACAAACAGGACATTTTTTCCCGTTTTCAAATTGTGAATGCAGAAGACAGAAACGCTCAGTTGCCGTAAATAAAATATTTCTTGCACTGGAATTATTGGCAGTGACACATTCTGCATGTAATCGTAGCAAATTCCCAAAAACGTTTCATCTTCTTGGGATCTTTGCTTTGCTTCCTGTAGTTTATTATAGAACCTCTTTGCTCTCTTTTAGTGTACTAGCTTTTCGGCCAAAGCTACCTTTTTAGCTACGTAATTCAGGGTTTTCGAATTGATTTTCAAGTCTAGCCTCTCGCAGAGGCAGTACGCTGCTCTTCCAAAACGAAGAGCGAATTTTTCCCTGAATATTTTATTATAATATTCGTACTTAATCCTAGTTCCAGGGTATTTTTCCTTATAAAGTTGAAACATTTTTTTTACTGATAAGTCAGCAGGAAAATACTTTATTATGCCAGAAGAGAGATCACTGCAGTAATTACATCACCAGACATCGCATTGACCGTTTTCGATTTCCCTCTCTTGTCTTCCAGTATTTTACGCAAAACCAACAAGTCACGGAGCCTCTTAACACGGTCCTTAGTAATACCAAACAAGCTAAGAAAAGCAGAATGGCATACTTCTTTCTTCTCATTACAAATTTGAAAGGTGTATGTAAACATTTTCTGTCTCAATGGGATACCCTTCAGCACTCGGCGTCGTTTTATGTCCTTACAGGATATTAACCCCTGGAGATAGACATCTTGTTAATTTTTTGTCCTCAAGTTATATAATTTTGCAAGGTTTTCTAATTTGTCATTTTCGGATATGGTTTCCCAGCATTTTTAGCACACATGCATGGAGGTCCTATTGTCTTAGCCAGTACAGTTTATTTTTTACCGTCACATGAGCCTGCCCATGAATAAGTGCTTGTTTGATCTTATTCCGAGAATAATCAGCAGAGTTATCACGTCGTTTTTTAGTGCGTGTTTCACCCGAGGAGGAATCACCTAGGTTTAAATAGATTACATTTTTCGCCGTTTCAACACTCATTTTCACAATTAAGTAGTAAAATTTAATCTAATTTGTGTAATACAAGTAATCCGTGTCCGTTACAGTCACCTCAGTTGTTCAAAATAACGAAACTAACGTTGAAAATGTCAATATTGAGAGCTGACAGCCTCAAGTATTGGCAAATGTTTGGTTGTAAAAAAAACCTCATCCAGAATAAGGTGGATTTTTACGCTCAGTGAAATTGATTATGACTGAGGTGTGTTTCTACACTCAAACAGTTTGTCTTGCCGTAGAGAATATAAATCCGCTATAAACAGTATTTCGGAAAAATGTTCTGAGGTGGGTTTTTGCAACCATGTATTATATTAAAGTGTTAATTTTGGTAATTCAATCGGCAGTTTTTATTGTCACAAACCTCAAGCTCGTAACAATTGGTGTCAGAAGTGGGATAAAATCATGCCGATTTTACCTAAGGAGCAAACGGAGGGTGTCCGTACCCGAAGTCGACGCCAGCAGGAGACGGACCAAAGAAGATTTGGTGGTGCAACGCCGCAGACGTCGGAAGGCCAGCCGCCGGCTGCAGGCCCGTCAGTAGCTCTTACATCTGCAGCACCTGACTTGAAGACTCTGATGGCGAAGCTGCAGGAGCAGGCTCGCTGACAGGAGGAAGAGGCCCGCCAGCAGACGGAACAGGCACGCCAATTGGAAGAGCAGCTGCAGGGCGGACAGGAGGAACAGGCCCGCTGACAAGACGAACGGGCCCGCCGGTTGAAAGAGCAGATGCTCCTAATGAAGGACCTACACACTACCTTCAGGAAAGAGATAAGGGAGGTGAAGGATATGGTTGCTCAACATGACAACCGCCTGTCGGAAGCTGAAAACCGAATCGAGAAAGCTAACACACGAATCGACCAAGTGAATCATCGGGTTGACAACGTAATGGCTGAGATGAAGAAATCACTGGATGAACTAAAACTTGGGGATGTGACTACAGTTCCCGTAGTAGCTATCACACCTTCGCTACGTGGGTTTAAAGTGCCACCGTTCGACGGGACTTCTTCCTGGTCGGCCTACAAAATCCAGTTCGAAGCTGTTGTGAAGGCGAACGGCTGGAATAAAAGTCAGGCCATGACTGCTCTCATGCTAACGAAAACCTGCAGCAGTGGGCTCTAGAGGTGGAGAAGCTTGTGCGAAAAACTTACCGGTCTTTACTTGCGCTCATTGAAGGGAACCTGTGAGGCTCGGGCACCACGTGATGCTTAAGGAAGCCTTGGCCCATGCACTGGAGGTGGAAGCCGTGCGGCGAGATCTTCGTTTCCATCGCGTCTGGGAGGTTGCGGTAATTACAGTTCGCGATTGCAATAATGGAAACAGCCATAAGTGCTATGGCTGTGGAGATGGGGCCATCTTCGATCCAGCTGCCCTAAGCGAACTGTGGAAAGGGAAGGTGATCGACCTCGAGGAGATAGTGCGGCTAACGGCACCGCCCAGCAGCGGCAGGATAATCGTTCTCCTCAGGTTAGGGAGTTTGTAGCACCTACAGTTCGCAACCACAATAAAAGTTACAGCCCAAGGTGCTACGGCTGTGAGGAAATGGGCCATCTTCGACCCAGCTGCCCTAAGCGATCTGTAAACAGAGAAGTTGATCGATCTCGAAAGGGTAGTGCGGCTTACAGAACCGCCCAGCAGCAGCAGGAATACGACTTTACTGAAATGGTGTGGCGACACAGATGCATTGTCAAGATGTCCTTATCCTGAAGATTGCAAACATTGTACTAGGCAAGACGGTAAGGAAGTGGTATCTGTGAGGATGCTCAGGACAGATCACATCAGCAACGAGTGGAAGGACAGCTTACAACATGCACAGCAGGAAAATCCGGACATCAAGCCGATTCTGGAATGGATGAAGGCCCGTGCTACCAAGCTCGTAACAATAAGTTCTGTCAAAACCATATTACTTAAAAAAAATTATACTGTCTAGATAAACTTCAACAATTTTAAAAATACAACTTTCGCGCTTGCCAAAAATAAAAAAAGATATTAATTTTCATTGATTTTCAAATATGGAGTGGTCGAAGAAGTCGAGGTCGCGAGGCGCGAATTCAACGAAATCCTATTCATAAACATAAAATCTTAGCTCTTCAGATGGGCCTGAGTAAAACCACGGCCAAAAGTGTGATTAATGATGACCTAGGTCTACGGGCTTATTGTAAAAAGACCGGACATTTTTTGAACGAGTGTTTCAAAAAAAATAGGCTGGATAGATCCTGCGCTTTGTTACGGCGGTACATGGAAAAAAATACGACGAAATTTTTTTTTTGGATGAAAACATTCTTAACATCGAAGAAAATTATAACAAACAGAATATCATTAATTTTATAAGGTGAATGCGCACAGCAATGAGGAAGCCAGCACGTGTATTCCGAGGATTCAACTTTTTGATTCACTCATGGTTTGGCTTGGAGTTTCGTATTCAGGCGTAACTGAGGTGAAAAAGGTGTAAAAACCAGTGACGAGGTGTACTAAAATACCGTCCTCACAAACATAGTGGAACTTTTTTTTCAAACAATGTTCAAAAACAGACATTTGATACTGCAGTGGCACGAATCACGCAAAACTGGTTGACCGCCCATGGAATTGACTTTATCGGACGTGAAGACTGGCCCTCTTCTGGTCCATATTTAAGCCCACTGGATTAAAATATATGACATCATTTGTAGGAGAAAGTCTGCGCTAAACCTCATCAGAATTTGGAATTTCTCCGAGCATCTTTGGCTAAATCAGCGGCAGAAATAGATATGAGTGTGGTGCGTGCCGCGATTGATGATAGGCCGCGTCGATTAAGGGCATGTACTCGAAATAGGGGAGGGCATTTTGAAAAACGTAAATAAAATTGTATTTTTAAGTAAATTGCCTTAAATTTCATATACAATTTCTATATAATTGTCAAACAGTGTATCATTAATTTTATAAAAAGTTTTTGAGAGAACAAAACTTATGACCTGACTAAGTATATTAATTTTCCTGTTTTTTTTCACATTATTAAAACGAAGCAGTTGTCCATATTGTTATGTGATGGTTACTGAACTGAGTAAACGTAATATTATACCTTCATATAACATAATTTTGGAGGTCACTTTCTAGCAACTCAATTAAATTCATGTTATTTACATTTCACGGTAGGTCAGAAACTCGGGTTTTATCATTGTTGATACAAATGTTATTGTTAATTGCAATTATAAATGCAGATTCAATAGGTGCTTAGCTGCAGTTGAAAATATTGTGTACATATCAAACATTCATATCAAATCCCCCAAAACAAGTGCCAAGTAGCGGTGAGGATTAAATGCTCCATGACTCTCTCAGAATTGTGAGAAGACCTATTTTCAGCAGTAATAGCATGGTTTTATATACATACTTTATATACTACGTTTATATACATACATATACTTTACTTTTTACTTACAACCTTTATAAAGGCGATAAACTACTTTCTAAATTGCCACCGTAAGAAAATTCATGTATTTAAATCCCGAAAATTTTATTAACATATTTTTTTTTTCATATTCTGTAAGTTCTCCAATACGCTACTCATATAATGATTTCTTATACATATTTACGCGGATGCTACAAATTGATTATAAATAATTTTACGGATTTTATCTCGTTTGTTTTAGTTTTTTTTTACTTTTTGACGTTGAATTTTTATTGATCTTTTAGTTTGTCAAATGTAAGAGAGAGCACATTCACAAACAGGTTTGTACGGTCCTGCGTCTTGCAGAGGGACATTACACTTGACTGATGATAAAAACTAACTGACCTTCTTCGGCGGTTTGTAGTATTTTCTTATGGAAACAATCTTTAAGATGTAGCCAATCGTGTCTGTGATTTCTCTGACATATGGTAGTACAGCAGGGATACGCTTGACTTTGGCCAGTTTCACTCGGTCACTGTTACGGAGGTGCGGGATCCTCAGTGAGATAAAAGACCTACATCTTGCTGACGATGAAATTGTGGACAGTTTTGATGTTCAGTCAATTTTTAAGGTAAAGTTGGCTGAATTCATCACCTTATTTCTCAATTTAGATATCACATGAGTAAGAATAAAAAGACCAAAGGTGTTTTGTATATGTCAGATATATAATTATGTTTGTAAATCCAACTTCAATATGTATAAAACGTAGTGATTATATTTTACTCACAGTCAACAGAGGGAAACATACCAGAGAAGGTCAGCAGCGTCTTTTTATTAACAACTAAAAACTAAGACTGCCATCCTGCCTGCAAAACGGGGCAACTATGCCCAATTCCCACCACTTTATTAGGTACTTAGGGGGGAGGCCTATATTCGGCATTAAACTTTTGCCCGGCTAAAAGGGTAACGATTAGTATTTCAGCACCAAAGTAAGTACTTAATCCTTATATATACATGTAAAGAAATTAATTAATTTGCAACCTTCCGCTAACTAAATACAATGATGTGTCTTACTTGGATTGAAGAGCACCTCCCGGCCTCCCTCAATTGCATGCACCGATCCCGTCACCACTAATCCCAGCACGACTACTCCCAACACCACTACTCCCGGCACCATTACTCCCATCACCACTACTCCAGGAAAGGAGTCTACATCACCTGAGGATGCCTCGTGTAGAGGCGAAACACGTGTCGTATTATCGTCGATGGTTGGTGGGGGCGGGAGGTGCTCTTCAATTCAGGTAAGACACATCATTGTATTTAGTTAGCGGAAGATTGCAAATTATTTAATTTCTTTATTATAATGGATTTCCGCAAAGTAACGCCCGCTTCTATCAGTTATATATGTATACTTAGTCCTGTGACATAATGTTGTTGTAGAAACTATTTTTTGGAAAGCAAAAGTACTGTAATTGGAAGAGAATCTTAATATTGCAAAATTTTAGCGTTTTAAAATCAACGCTATATTTTCCTCCATTTTGATTTAAACTTATGACAAGTTTATCCATTCAAAGCGTTTACGCTTACTCGGTAAAAATTTTATCTTGCAAGTTTTAAACTTGAACGTTAAACAAAGTGATGTCACTTTTACAAGTTTTCATCCATCAGCGGGTTTTACTGCAACGTTATCAAGTTGCTAGATTGTAAACGTATACCATAAATACAGAAAATTCCCTTTTTTCATATTATTTTATTTTTAAATCATAAATGTAGCTCTAATAAAACCTAATAATACACAATATTTATATAAAATACTCAAGTTGTAGATTTTATATCAATGTAAATTTTAATTTTAATCAATTGGAAAACGTACATTCCCATTGCTAGTATATATGGAAATGCCAAGAATTTTGGTATCTGTTTAGAG
>DWHP01004872.1:0-12287 GCA_018247895.1 Parnassius honrathi
TTTCTACATAGTCTCCTAACAAGTCAAATAGTTAGTATAAGTAATGAAGAATTAATTAAACACTGTGATTAATGTGGGTGTGAAATAATCTAGTTTTCTACATAGTCTCCTAACAAGTCAAATAGTTAGTATAAGTAATGAAGAATTAATTAAACACTGTGATTAATGTGGATGTGAAATAATCTAGTTTTCTACATAGTCTCCTAACAAGTCAATGCATTTAATCAATGTTTTTTCTAAACCCAGAATTCCCTTAGAAAAAAAATCTTAATCTTTACACTCCAAAAAAGCTTCAACAGCGTCCATCAAATCACTATCGTGTGCAAATTTCTTGATTCGAAGGTGTTTCTTGAGCCGAGGAAATAGATAAAAGTCACTAGGAGCTAGATCTGGCGAAGAGAGCAGGTGTTGGAGCAGTTCAAATCCCGTTTCTTGAATGGCAGCCTTTCAACTGCGACTTTCTGAGACGGAGCGTTGTCTTGGTGAAACAGCATTCCAGCTCGCAGCTGGCTGCCTATTCAAAACATTCCACCTTAATTATCAGCGTCCCAAAACACCGGACGCCATAACCGTTCCCGCCGAACTTGACACTGAATTTCTTCGGCGTTAGTGAAGAGGCTCGTTTCGAAACCATTGCTTTTTGTTTGGTTACAAGATCAAAATGGTGTATTCAGGTCTCGTCCATGGTCACGAAACGTAACAATTTTTTTTCTGAACTGTTTGGGACCGAGTTTCACACTCTAAATGTCGACTCGTTTTTTCTTTTGCTCGTCGGTTAACATTATCGGTACCCAATGCGCAGATCCCTTTTTGATATGCAATTCGTTCGCAAGGATTCTTTGAACACTGCCATTTGAGATTCCTGTGACCTCAGCTATATGCCTGATGGTCACTTTTCGATCTGCCAATACATCTTCGACCTTTTTCACGTTATCTTCAGTGAGGAATGTGGAAAGGCGTCCTTTGCAATGGTCATCTTTTGTGGATGTTTTGTCCAGCTTAAACTTCTTGGCCCAGCGTGCAACTGTGGAATATGGAGTAGTAGAGTCTCCCAAGGTTTCCACCGAGTCGCTGTGTGTGTCTTTGGTAGACATTTATTCTTAAACAGAGGTACTTGATGACAGCTCTAATTTCGTTTTTCTCCATTTTGACGTTACCTCTTCGATGATTCGTATTCAAATGAATGTACCTCCGGGAAATGTAGCTTATTTATGTGATTTATTTATGCTGATCTAAAGCTAAACGTAGAAATCTGAAATTTGGATAGTAGTTTGAAGTAGGCATACACTAAAAAAGGATTTTAGAGAATTCCATCCTTAAGAGGGTGAAAAAGTATGATGTAGTTTGTATGAAACTTAACTTTACGGGGCAATTGACCAGAAATTTATTAAATTACGCTGTAAATAAATTAAATGAAAACACAATTAAATATAGTTAACAAACAAAGTCGTGGGCGCAGCGAGTATGCATATATTTTTTTCATCTTAATCGAAAAATTTAAATATAACCTTCACATAACTTCTGGCTACCGGCTACAGCTAGTTAAGCCTATAAATGGAATACACCAAGTTTTACCAAAAATGTGTAATTTGAGATTTTAAATATTGTTAGTTAAATATAATAAACAATCAAAATGCATGTAATATATTAAAGAAATTTTTTTTAAGGTAATGTAATGTTTACCTTTTTATCAGATAAGTTGCGGTTAAACTAAAGTATAGAGGGCTAATGCCCTAATACTCAAACGCTCTTTCACTTTAAGTCAAAGTGATTGTAACACCATAAAACTTAATGGCATCTTAAAATTAACTAGCGTTTGAGTATTTGACCATTAGCATGACAAAAGTTAATTAGCTTACGCTCAAAACTAAACTTAAGTTTATTATTTTACATGTTCAACATGAGTTCACTAGATGCCTTAGGTATTTTTTGTGATCTTACCAGGAAACTACAATACAACGGGGTCAAAAATATTGCGCTTAGATTTATAATTTCATGTTTAAATAACAAAACTCAAAAAAACGTTATCAATGGTAAAGGTTCCTCCGAATCTGTGGTATCAATGGGTGTTGCTCAGGGCTCGATTCTTGGCCCATTCCTTTTCTTAGTCTATAATCACTTACCTTATCTTGTAGGGAACAATCACGATCATCGAATCGAATTCAATCGAATCACATTTGATATTTGATACCTCTTTAATTTTTCAAACTCAAACGACAGTCAACTAATTTTTACAATGTAAATAATGCTCTATCGGAATTAGTACATTGGTTAAACGCTAATAATTTGCTCTTAAACGGAAACAAGACAAAATGTATTAAATTTGCAATACCTAATGTTAAACATTCACCTATGTGCTCCTGAATTGGGAAGAGTTGAGTCTTGTGGATACCACTGTTTTTCTTGGTATTACTATTGACGAGAAGCTTCAATGGGGCCCCCATATATCTAAATTAGTAGGCAGACTTAGTTCTGCAGCATATGCTGTAGCAAAGATTAGAAGTCTCACCAATGTTGAGACAGCTAGATTAATTTATTTTAGTAACTTTAGTAGCGTAATGTCTTATGGAATCTTACTATGGGGTAATGCGACTGATATTGAAGTCATATTTCTTATGCAAAAGAGAGCCGTACGCGCGATTTATAAATTAAATTGTAAAGAACACCTTAGAGAATTGTTTTTAAATAAATGAACATATTAACTCTGACATTGCAATATATTCGTGAAAATGTGAAGTATGTACATTAAAACATAAATAACTTTCATAAAAATAAAGATGTTCTTGCTTTAAACACTAGGAACAAATATGAGCTTGTAATACTAGTTACTAGACTCCACAGAATTAGTAATTCATTTATGGGGCAATGTATAAGCTTTTACAAAAAAATCCCAGAAAATGTACAAAATTTGTCATTAAACGAGTTTAAATGTTTTATTAAGAAAAATTATACAAAAAGGGTTATTATAATATCAAAGAATACATAAATGTAAATAACCCATGGGAATGAGGTGATCGCCACCATGCTGGTTCTATTAAAAATAATTCAAAAATTGTACATAAAAATGTTTATTATATAGTCATGTTTAAAAAAAAGTCCCGCTGGGTTTCTTGCTAGTTCTTCCTAGGATGTGGGTTTTTTCCCGAACCAGTGTTAAGTATTATGCAATATTCTATATTTAATAAAAATCGTTCATTTCATTTCATTACATTATCTGTAACATATATAATAAAAGTAATGAAAAAATTATAGTACATTCTGTGATATTCAGTGACTGCCTTATTGGTCTAGTGGTCGTAAGCGCGACTGCTGATCATGAGTTCCCGGGTTCGATTCCCAGGCGGGCCAAAAATCAGTTATCTGGTTCTTCTGTCAGGAAATTCTCAGTAGCAACACGGAGTTAGGAAGTTTGCGGTGTTTTATCACCGTGCCTCGGAAAGTACCGAAAGCCGTTGTTTTTCTCTCTAAATTTCTCCAGTCGTGTCGGTTTACCGTCGGACTATGAGAGTGAGGGAATAGAAAGTGCACCTGTACTTGCGTATACCCTTGTCCACAATAATTCATTCCTGCGCAGATTGCTAGTCTCCGTTGGGACCGAAATTCGGTCTGAAAAAAATTATTCATTACGATATGTTTACGTATTTTAATCGGTACAAGAATAAGTAAATACTCTTATAACCGGGAATATCCACTTATCATACAAAACAATTGTTATTCACTAGAGAACTCGAACGTTTATCAGTCATTTAACTTATATTTATATTTATATCGGTTTACATACCTTATTTGGCTTAAGCTATGGTCGGACATAGGTGTGTATTTATTTGTATATTTATTTACACTATTGTATACAAGAAACTGGCTGAGTAAAAAAGATTATTGAAAAGATAATTTTTTATATCGTATGTCATTTTCAAGACGAATCTAACGACGCTCCATATTATGTTAAAACTCCTCAAGTCGTTTAGGATACAGAGCGTACCAAAAATAGACGTAAATATAAACATTAAGAGCCGTGGTAACTCAGGAGCTAAGCTCTCGCTGTAAATTTCGCAGTATGCGAGCAACCCCGGGTTCGATCCCCGCCGGCACCAATGAAATTGTTAGTTGCAATTTTATGTGCTGATTTACCACGTGCTCGGCGGTGATACCTTCACCGCACATCTTGAGAAAACCTGCATGTCTGAGAAATAAGAAAAAAGTATTTCGAAGATATCGGAAGTTCGCGCACACATTTCCTTACCGTGAAACCCTCTCAGAAATGAGAGGAGCCCTGTGCCCAGCGGTGGGACCTATATAAGCTGTAACTTTACTTTTACTTGTACATACAAACATTCATTTGAAAAACATTACACTCCTTCCGAGGTGGTCGGGTAAGAAGGATATAAAGGGCGGAATTGAAGCGTCTTGGCATTCCCTCCCTGTCAAATCTCATCATGAAATATGGTTACTAGAATATATGCATACATAAACTCTCACGCTTCAAGAGGCGCTATAGGGTTTCCCTGACGGGTAGGCATAGACAACGGACTTCAATTTGGTACGATTCTAACACACCTTTCTCGCTTCGTACACATTCATATATCTACGCAAATGGTCGTCGATGACCACCAAAACCAGAATATCCATCTTAGTCCTCAGGGCCGACAACGCATCTGCATTTTGATTCTTAATCAGGGATAAACGTATATAATGATTTCTTAACGTATATGTTTATCGACCACAGCATCCATCGGATTTAATATGTTTATACCGCCATCTATGAGAGGCCATGAGATCTTTCAGGTGTATTTACGATTTCGCCATACGAAACTACTTCGGGGATATTTTCGACTCTGATCTCCTTTTGAGGCTGAAAGGCCATTTACCATTCTAATGTAAAAACAAACGTGGATCGTATAATGAACTTAATTCTTTCCTTTCCTTTCGACCACCTACCAGATGCTCGGCGTGTCCCTACGCCTTTGTTGTTGCCATACCTTTGTTTAAATGTTTTTGATTTTATCACATGGGAAAACTCCGATCTGAATTTATCTTAAAATTTAATAAAACTTGTTATACACAATTAAATGAAAAAAGAACATGATGCGTTTTTCGTATAAATTATTAAAATTAATGGAGGTAATGACTGATAATTCCCACTTAACCGATAAGAAATAGAAAACGAAGACGTTTATTTACTATAGTATGTACATATATACTATTATCCTTAAACTGTGTTAAAATGTGTAATAATTTACTTACTTTGCAAAAAAAAAAAAACATTCCTAGCGTAAAATAGCAGCTCAATGCTGTTGTGTTTCGTACGGTGAGTGTAGAGAACCGGAGACCCTTTTAGCACTGGATACGGGGCATTCCTTCTTGGTCCTCAGGGGTGACAACGCATCTGCATTTTGATTCATCGATGTTAGATGTACATCGTCATCTTCTACTGTCTTATGGATGTCTATAAGACACAGCATCCATTTACCATCAGGAGGACTGTGTGCTGATTTGTCATTCTTGTTCTAAAAACACTGTATACGGGACTGCGTATACCTTTTCTCTTGTTGGATATAGAACTTGCTAGAATGCAGTGTTATGCATTAAACTGTTGTATTGTGCTTGTATTCTGTGAAAGCGTCGTCCATCCTCGGTCGACCGAGCCACATTTCGTTGTACCACCGTAATATAGTTGCAGTGTGGCTCTAGCACGTGTAATTTTTTATAGATTAATGCAAGACTGACAGCAATATGCTCGCATAAGAGCTCGTGTGACACTCTACACTTGATAGCAAACCTTTAATAACGTTGCATATTGATGAAAGATTTTTTTGCAGTGATCCCTACGTCCGTATTGAGCTACAAAAAATCGAAGGTGATGTCACGGTTGCGACCTTCCTCACGAAGACTAAGAAAAAGGTTACGTAACTTTCTAATAATTAATAATGACTGAAATTGAAAGACGTTTATTATTAAAATTATTACAAAATTTTAGTATTCAATGCCAACGGCCTAGTCATTGGCCATGAAACAATAATTTATCTGGATTTTATGAGATGACCTGAACACTTCCGTCAATAAGGATAGGGTCAATATGGTCGTATACTCGCTCGCTTGATACACTTTTAGACATTAACAAGTGTATTAAAAAAGTGTATCAATTTTTTTAATATGCACCGTTTTTTATCGTATTCTTTGCACTGTCATCCGAATTTGAGCTATATTCAATATTTCAAGATTCCAGTTCGTGGGAAAATTAGTTTAGAATCAATTACTGTCTGGAATTCAGTAACTAATTTTCCCATGAGCATGAGCAAACAAACAAGAAAGTGACTTTAAAAACTGGTAAAATACAGTCCCTGCCAAGCGTGTTTAATCCCCGTGGCCAAAGTAGAAAAAAAAGGGCCAGATCTTTTGCCGGACAATGTACAGAACTATTCTATATATACCAGAGTACTTTGGAAATGTTGATATCGTGATTTAAGCTTCAGTTTGTTTCGCTTGTGGCACAACGACAGCGCCGAAACAGTGGCAACTAGGTTGAATTTTTTTCATTTTCATGAATTTCCAGTAGTAGCTTTCTATGGTTGTTTGTGTACGTATCGAGTTTTACACATTATCCGACATTAAATACATTATAATGTTTAATTTAATAAATGTTATAGTCTTTGCGTTATAGCATAGAGCGGGTGACAGCTTTCAGTTTAGCATGTCTGGAGATAGAATAATGTTAAATTGTTTTATAAAAGGCAATTAACGATATATAAAGCAATACAAAAATTATCGATTAGCTATCGATAAACAAATTTAAAGTGCAACACATATTTATTTATAAATCACTATGCATGTAAATTTTAGGTACAGTTTAATACAAATTATGACATTATAGTTACATATTATATAATGTATTAATTTAAAAGCAAAAATCAGCTTCTATTTTATGTTAATGGCCACATTTTTCTTGACATTAAAAAAATTAAATGACTGCCAGAACGTGTGATTTTCGGTACGGCGTTGATTACACCTGGAGCTGTTCAAGGTACTAGTGCTTCCGCTAGGAGTATTTTTGTAGCCATTTTGGCCGCCATGAGTTATACTAAAGTCTTTTTGACACAATGTGCAATTTGCATTATAATTATTTTTTGGGACTGAGCTAATGAAGGAATAATTTTTCACCCAAACGTGGGAAAAATTTCACATTCGTCAAATCAGAACTTGTTGAGCGATTAGCTATTGACAGCAGCGATAAGCAGACTGAAGTTTCTGAATGACTCATTGTAATGTTGTGTTAAATGTTGTGCACTTCAAAAAACCCTCAAAAACGGCATCATACAATAAAAAAGCACATTCATTCATAATCAAATTATAATCTCAAACGCCCAAATAAAATTCTTTGCACGCATAATGTAACTTTATTTATTGAAAACAAGTACGTACAACCGCTTGAAGAAATTAACTAGTGGAAGAACTAACCCGCAAGACTTGTGAATGTTTGTAAATGCACTTGTCTAAACCGCATGTATAAGTTAGGTACTGTACTAATTACTAGCAATAGAATTAAATAGTAAATAATGGTAGAATTGACGACGTCGAGGCATAGCGAGGCTGGGCGGGCGGCAACACTCGGCGAGAGGAAAAACGAAACAGCATGAATGATATCTGTATCTCGTCAACATAATACGCGCGAAGTTTAAAACTTTGATGTTGACTATGTAGTACGAGTTTGGTGAGTAAATATGAAGTGTTAAAGCTGAATTATTTAAACGTAGTAACAGCCACAGTAACAGCTTACAAATTTTACTTTTTACTTATTCATTTTTGCTGTCATAATTATCGATCTAAGTACAGACTAAAGGTCGCTGCATACAGGACGGAATCAGCACGTGCAGGCGTCGGACACGGAACGTCGTCTTATGTCAACACGGACTGCGTACGCACCGTGACGGTGACCCGAAACTAACGTGTTAAGGTCGCTGCATACGTAACGTGTTTTATTCCGGACGGAGCGGGACGTGAAATTTTGGAAATATCGTTTCATAGAAAATGTACGTTATAATGCATACGTTACGGGTGCACGGACGTGACGGGGACGTGGCATGAACGGGACGAGAAAAATATCGTCGGCGACGATGTTTGCCCCGTCCCGCCCCGTGCGCGCCACGTCTCGTCCGTGGTTCCGCTGCGTATGCACAGTCTCCCCGTTGGCTACGCAGTGATGCGCGTGCCGTACCGAACAAAATGGACGACGAAAAATTAATTGAATGTGTACGATCATATCCATGCTTGTATAATTTTGCACACCCGAAATATTTGGACACAAAATATAAAAATTTTCTGTGGCGGAAAATTGCAGTCGAATTATCACTTACTGCAAATGGTTAGTATATATAAATTTTATTTTTTATTTATTGTTTTCATGGGTTTACAATATATCTTAATATGTAACAATAACAGTTGAAATTTTTTATGCGCAAATCAAAAGACAGGTACGTAAATAAAGTTGACTCATGTTTTACAATGTCGATATTTATTACATCAGTAGAATTAAATACAACAGAAATCAAGTAGGTACATAACCAATTTATTGACAGAGTATTTGGTTAAAACATTGAGTTATATGTACTATGTACTAGAGAAGCCATTCCGAACATAGACTATGTTCAACTGAACTGTAGTGCAATCCATACAAACTAAATATTGCGTAAATTGAAGATTTGTGAATTCCATAAAATAATTATTATTACATTTTATTTTTAAATATAATATGTTTGTTTAGATTAAATTAAGATATTTTATATTAAATTCTTATATTTATTTTATATAAATATCTTATTTTATATCAAATTAAAGTCTTCGCCCATGCGCGACTACTACTCCCGCGCATGCGCGAAGACATAGAGTAGGACACAATTTTTGCTTGGAATGGCTTCTCTAGTACGTAGTACATATAACTCAATGGGTTAAAATGTGAAGGTAGTGTGTTTATGGGTAAGGGTGTTAGTATTCACTCATGCTAGAAATGCCGACAGGAGAATTGAAAAAAACTTTGAATTTTTCTCGTTCACGAAATGCTTGACTAGATGCACTGCCGCCTTGAGAACGTAAATTGTTAAGGCTCGAATCCTCTAAACTTTCTAAGTTAAATGAATTAACCTCATTTTCACTATTTTTTCTTATAAAGTTGTGTAATACACATGTTGTTAGTATTATATTATCTACCGATGCTGGATTCATTTTTATTCTTCCTTGGTAAATTCTAAATTTCTGAGTAAGAATACCAAAAGCATTTTCTACGCAGCGACGAGCGAGACCTAAGCGATAGTTGAAGACTTCAAATTCGCGGTTTCCACTGTTATATGGATACGGACGTAACAAGTATGTTTTTAGTGGAAAAGCAGAGTCACCTATGATGACATAAGGGGCAACAATGTTTGTACCGGGTAAAGCTCTGTTTTGAGGTATATTTAGAGTACCATTCTCTAAACGTTGCCTTAGCGAAGAAGTCATAAAAATTCCTGCGTCATGATTTTTTCCCTGCGCACCTACATTTATGTAAATAAAATTGCATTTTGCATCTACTAGAGCCAACAAAACAATAGAAAATGTTGACTTATAATTAAAAAATAAAGATCCGCTGTTCGGTGGCGCTTCAATCACTACATGTTTACCGTCTAGTGCTCCTAAGCAGTTTGGGAAATTCCACAGTAGCCAGAAGTCTTCAGCAACCGCTTTCCACATTTCCGTAGTCATCTCGGGTAATACCTCACTCATTAATTGGTCAACAATAATTTTGCATGTCTCTTTGACAATTTTATTAACTGTGCTATGACCTAAACGGTAGCTAAATGATATTGTCATATGTGAGTCACCAGTGGCCAAAAATCTAAAAAAAGCAAAATATAACTTAAACTTTATTGTTAATAAATATATTTTTTAATTTTTTAGATTGGGTCTCCTGCAAACAAAGATGGACAAATATAAGAGACCAGTACAAAAAAAATATAAAAAGTCAAAAAACTGTTACTGGCCAAGCTACAAAGAAAATCAAACTGTATAAGTTTTCTGAACAACTTCAATTTCTCAAGGGTGTTGACGAAGATAGAGATTCTATAAGCAATTTTGTACAATTCAGTGAAACGATACCTTCTCCATCATCTGAGATACAATCTATGAGCAACGATTTAATTGACATAAATCAGCAGTTAAATTTGCAGGACCACGATGATGTTGTAGTTAGTCCATTGCCTACGTCATCAGCAATGTCACCAGCAACATCTTCGGCTACAAATGAACAAGCTGAGTCTCCACTAGACTCTCCATTATCAGCGACTCAGACGACTAAGCGTTTGAAAAAAAAGATGTCTGGCCCCGATAGTGAATCTGCTTCAAGTATTTTAATGAAATATGTTCTTATGAATAATAAAAACAAAATTAAAGAAAGAGAAGAAGAGGAACATCCTATGGACGCATTTTTGAAGGGACTAGCACCAACATTGAAATCATTTTCTCCTTATTATCAACATTTAGCCAAAGGACAAATTTTTAAAGTAATTCACGATTTGGAGCTTCAACAATTGACTGAAAATTTAATTTCATCGTCTCCATCTACACCTATTATAATGTCATCTCCTTCGCCTTCATCTTCATCAATGCCAGTTATTTTGTCATCTCCTCCGCAGTCTTCTGAACAACCAAAGACAACAGGGTCAATACAATCTTACTTCTCGCAGTATAAGCTCAGAGAGTATGATAGTACAAAGAATTAATATACCAAAATTTTAAAATAAATATGTAAAAATAAAGTGTTTATTATTTACCGTAAACATACAGCCAATCGTTCACGGGGTGTGATGGCTCTTTTCATAAAAGTGTCCTTCTTATGTAAGTGAGGGCTTAGCTTGTTTTCCAGTAAAGCAAAACATTCTTTTGTCATACGAAAATACATATAAAATTGAGTCTCGTCATCCAAAAGTTCTTTGTAGAGAGTGTGGTATTCACCTTCTTGTTCTCTTTTCTGCCACGTAGGATGTACAGAAAATCTCCTTTTACTCTTGACGGTTGTAGCTTCTTCATCATCTAAAGCAATAGCAATTAATGCCAATTCTTGAAATGAAAAATTCATCTTTCACAACACTAGCACGTTAGTTTCGAGTCACTGTCACGGTGCGTATGCATTAAACTCCCGTCCGTGTTGACATACAACCACGTTCCGTCTCCGTTCCGTGCACGTGCTGATTCCGTCCTGTATGCAGCGAACTTTAGACCCCATCTACGTTACTCAGGAACTTGATACTAGACATCTAGGTACATCATTAGGCGCTTACAAAGCAAACATTTGGAAACTGAAAATTATCGGTATTAGTTTAAAGTTACGTTTTTATTAATTAAACAGATAAAACATCGTTTGCTAAACTAAATTACGAGTAATGGTGGTTGCCATCGCCGATAAATGTTTTGAAATCCGAAAGTGCTCCGAGCTCATAACAGTTGTATGAAAGTTGCACATTCCTGTAGATTCTACGAATTTAGCTATTTCCGTGGTGCTTGGCGGTATTTATATTAACGGAAACCAAATATGCAATTTACATACGGATATAACAACAAAATTAGGGCAAGATATGACTTGTATCTATCTATCTGAAGTTTTATGTGTAGCAGCCTAGCCTTATTATTAAAGGGCGCCGTTCCTAGTGGCCTGAATATTGATGAAAATTCATTATGATGCGTCTAATACAACATTGCTAATATCTTGTAATGTTGAAGACAGTAGGTTAAGGTGCGGCTGGGCTGGACCTTTGGCCACCATCGAAATGGGCTGGCCCTTGGACCATCCTAAAGCGCGTATATTTATATTATATATACAATACGCACATATAGCGTAATTAACCACGAATTTTTGTATTACACGCATCTGCTAAAACGTATGGGCTGAATATCATTCAGACTGCTAGTTAAACGGCGCCGTTTAGTAAAAAGACTAGGCTGTTAATTGAAAGGCCAATTATATAAATTCTATAATTAGCTCTTAGCTATTAGCAAATATGTCGGTAATCGTGGCACCGAAAGTGAGATTAAAGCTAAATTTAACGTCGCGGTTAGCCGTATTTGCGCAGTTCTGATCGACGTGAACTTTATCTAGACAACAACCCGGCTGTCCAGCCACGTGGAAAATGAGGTGCTACCTAAACCAATAGCTGTTATTACATTGCCACTAATTTTTATTTTTCTACCTATTTTAGGTTTAATCTATATATGTATAAAATTGAAGTATCTGTGTATTGAAATAACTGTCCTTTGTTTAGCTG
>DWHP01004873.1:0-12287 GCA_018247895.1 Parnassius honrathi
TTTGTTTTCATTATATAGTTTTTATTTGTTTTTTGTTATAAATAATTTTTGTACCTACTTAATTTCATTATAAAAGGGGAATGATGTGGATACTGTACCTTCATAAAGAATAATAAATCATTGTTGAAAAAGCTAGCGTTTATTTTATTACAGTGTTTATATCCTAGTGTATTGGTATTAGATTTAGTAGTAGAAGATTGAGGGCCTGACGGAAGGACTTACCAAATCAGACCATTTTATTTTTATTTCAAGACACACCGTTTTATTTTTTATCAGGATCTTAGCCTGTTAATTTAAACATCTTTTACGTAATGGATTTCCTCAAAGTTACGCTTACTTCCGGTAATTATCCAAAGGGAAAAAGTATTTTGAACTCATTTGAATATCATTAACCCGGAACTAATTATCGCAGTGAGCTCTTTTAAGCATTACTTTCCTAAACAATGAGAAAGCACTTAATTATTCCTAACATTGAATTTTTTTAATTAAAACAAAGTGACAAAGGT
Source organism: Parnassius honrathi (assembly GCA_018247895.1). Classification (NCBI taxonomy): domain Eukaryota; kingdom Metazoa; phylum Arthropoda; class Insecta; order Lepidoptera; family Papilionidae; genus Parnassius; species Parnassius honrathi. The sequence continues at coordinate 507 of DWHP01004873.1, forward strand.
ATATACATACATACGGCCAACCCGATGACAAGCTGCTACTGTAGCTCTTGGACACCTGCAGTCAAATGCATACAAAGAAGACTAGACGATACGTTGATACGTTGTTACCTTTGAGGACTAAGAGGGAATGTCTCACAGTCTGTATTTACGAAAATTTAATATATGTTCACAAAAACAAAGGTAGTTTCAGTAAGTAAAGTGGTATACACTCTGTAAGTACTAGGGACAAACACAAACTAGTGATACCGGTTTCATGATTCACACTGACACAAAGTCCATTCTTGGGGCAATGTATACGCTATTACAATAAACCCAGAAAATATACAAGGTCTTTTTACCATGTTTAAATATTTAATTGAACAAAAACTCTATACAAAGGGTTATTATAATATAAATGAATACATGGTTGATAATAACCCTTGCGAATGAAGTGGTCGCTTTCAAGCTGCTTCTATAAACAACTTTTTTAAATAGTTTGTAACTATTCATATTGTAAAATTTATTTAAAAAACGTCCCGTTGGATTTCTTGCTGGTTCTTCCCAGGATAGAGCTTCATTTCCGAACCAGTGCTAAATAAATATTACCTTTAAGAATTACATGTGAATTATATTTAATAAAAAAACTATTCTGTTCTATTTTATGCTACATTGTAATCATCATGGCTCTTCATATCCTTCAGATTCGAAAAATCACTCCTATTTGGCGAATAAAAATAGGTAAGACGATCTCCATGATGGAAGAAGAGTCCTACGTCATCAAAAAAAGAGACATAATAAAGTTATTAAAAAACCAATTTAAAATAACTTTAAAGAACTCACCGAAGAGAGCGTGACTTTCAAGGCACGAATCAGAATGTAGGCTCTAATAAATTTTGGTGCGACTCTGGATTCGGTCATTAAGGAGTGTGTTAGAGCGAAGTCTGAATGATAGGATGAGATATTGTGTGATAAAAGAAAAGTGTGGTTTGAAAGATGATGTTGTGACCAGGATTAAGAAGGGAATGCTTAGGTGGTTTGATCATGCAGAAAAAACGAACCAGGAAAAGAGTCAAAGCAAATTTATACTGCAGATGGGAACGGCAGATGGGAAGGGACGCCCTAGACTAGGGTTTGTCGACCAAATTGGCGATATATTGAAAAAGGGCCAGATTAGAAGTACTTTTTACCAACGAGCGCGTGTGCGTAGATATATGGCTGTAAAGGAGGCGAGGGAGGTGTATCAATATCGTGCCAAATGGAATTCCGTATTTGACTACCCCTCTGGGTGACACACGTGAGTGTTTATGTATTTTGTCTGAATTCGTCACCTGTCACGCTTACGGCCACTAGTCCTACGACGCAGTCCTTAAATAAAATGCTTACGAGTTCTATTATTACAGACTAGGTATTTAATTCCGTTACCGCTAAGTCTGTACCAGTTAAAATTTCACTGCTGAACATTGGTCTCCGCCATAATTTGTCTCGCTTGGCAAGCGAGTCGCGATTTTTAGTTGTTGTCAGTAATACGCCGCTGTCGCTTTTCCGGTTTGTTTACATCTGACGTTTCTTGCCATCGTGACGATATATATTAGTGCACATACTTACACCGCCACCTACACTTTAAGATTATTGAGAAAATAATAACCTCAAGAACAACCGTGGCTAAATTCGTACTAAATCTGTTTTAGTCTTCAGCGGCGACAATGCACCTGCATTTGCAAAAATACAAGTTACTTCTGTCTGTTACTGTTAGAACCTATCAGAAGACCATTGCTGTGCATAGACAGTTTTTTTTATAAGACACGACGTTTTCTTCTGTAATCTTGTACCTTTACCTTCCCTCTGGACGGTAACAGTTAGTGCATATTCTTACACCGCCACTACATTTAAAATACATTCAGAAAATAAAAATTCGTTGAAAAGCCGTGGTTGCGTTTCAATTTTCTTTTTGCGACATCAAAAATCTCTAAATTATCGATCCCCAATCCTTAAAAGCATTAAAAACTTTGGGGTGTTGACGAACCAGACGCACCTTTATAAGGGTGTGTTTTCCCTAGGGACTTATTATTGGTTTTCCTTGACAAGTTATTTTTATAAGGAATAATGGCAGGATAGTACCTTCACTTCTAAAATATTTACGAAAATTCTATTCATACATTGTTTTCATAATATAAGGGGAAATTAATATTACTATAAGTTAAAAGTTAATGGAAAATTGCCATTTTGTTGTCTGATCATTAAATGATTATATTAATGAAATCGAATATATTTTCACTATTTATTTATTGCATTTGTCTATTGTAATTTATAAGTCAACCTATAGGGTGCTGAGGGTTAGACGTACTTTGAATTAAAATAAAAAATAATATTTTGTATAAAAAAACAAGGTTGTTAGTTTTATTGAAAAAAAAAAACAACAACTAGAAACAGCAGAATTATTAGAAAAACAAACATCAAAAATATAAACTGCATTAAAAAAAATGTTACAAAACCTTTTAAATGTAGCATGTAATGGCTTTCAAATCCCATTATCGTCTGAATTATCGATGTGCCGCAGCTTAACGAGTGCTTCGTGTATATTTATACGTCTAACAAACAAATAACATAATAGTTATATAACGGAGTAGTCAAAATAGACGTTAGTCGACGATTAAATATTACGAGAGTACTGAGTACTTCGCTTGTGAAACTTAATGATCAGATTACGTGACTACTGGATCTGAGGAATAAACTTCTTCAGAATCTGAATCCGGTTTCTAATGAAGTTAATGCGGTTAGCCTTTTAGTTTTAGCAGCTTTATAGGTCTCGGGGTCATAGGTCTCATGGTCATAGGTCTCAGGGTCAGGTCTCATTGAATTTGTTCCGTATCGTTACTTGCGTAACGATTACTTCTATGACAGTGTACAGTGCACGTGGTTGAGTTGTCTAACGGCCGCCCTAACAGGGGGTGGCGGGCTCCAGCTCTGACAACTAACTCGTATCGTTTGATGTTCTGGGCGGTGAGAATCACCCCGGGCGCCAGTGTACGGTGTATACGCGGTGTGGACATACCGTACACTCGGTACACACTCAGTGCCAGACTTTGTCGAACGCTTTGGCGACGTTGAAGAAGAGGACACCAGTGTTACGGATTCGATCGTTACTCCTTGAGTGGGAGAAACCCTCTAAGATGTATTCTGTAAGGCGGTGGATCTGATTAGTGCACGATTGATCGGGTCTGAAACCGAACTATTCGTCAGGAAGAAGCTTGTTTGTAAGGACGTGTGTACGGAGGTGATTCAATATTATACGTTCGTGAACTTTCCCCAGTGTGCTGATGAGACCAATGGGTCTGTAGCTAGAGGCTAAGTTGCGCGGTTTCACTGGATTCGGGATTCCTATGACGTTCGCTTCTTTTCATGCGCCCGAGAAGGAGCAGCTAGAGAGAACATCGTTAATAATGCCGACTAAGAGGCAGACAAGTAGCGCTGAGAGGGATTTCAGCACCCTGTTGCTAATGCCGTCAGGGCAGTGTGCTGATTTATTTATTAAGGTTTTTGATGGTTTCTGTGACTTCGTCTACAGTCACAGGATATAAGGAAGGACCAGCAGGTGGTAGCGCAGACTTACGCTCGACCTCCGTCTCAACCTTTGCAACGTGAGCGGGATGTATGTGTTCGCTAGAAGGAGTGAATTGGCTCTCCAAACTTTCCGCGAGCCATTCCGCTTTTTCAGAGTCGTCAAAAGCGAGATCGGCGTTTCCTTTCCTAATGAGGGGCGGCATGTGTGAGGATTGTTCTTTTTTAAAGCTCGGGTCAGCTGCCAGAAGGCAGTTTGAGATGGCTCGATAGATTATCCTATTTATCTTTTCTAAATTCAGCAATGCGTTTTTTTATCTCGTTTTGGAGGTTGCGCAGTCTAAATTTGTTATCTGTTGTTCGATAGTGATCGTATTGTCTTAGGGCCGCGGTTTTCACTCTAATCAGTTGTCGAACATCATTCGGAAGCTTTAGCTGTCAACTGCTCGTGTGATGGGAGGTCGTAGAATTGAATTTGATCTCAAGCTTACGCAAGTCCACGATGGACTCGGTATGAATGACCTCACCTACGGGCTGGCCCAGCTGCAAAACGACTGGTTTATTGTCCGAGTTGAGCTCTAGGATTGTTTACGACAAACATTGTTGGATGGTATGGACAAACGGATATCTTTGAGTAACTCTATGTCAAGGATGTATGGCATCAGGTGTGATTACATCAAAGTTTAGTCGGGCCCTAAGCTCGAACAATGCATTACTATTAAGATTGTTTGTAAGCGAGTTGTAGGAGGAATGGTTACTGTTGAGGTCTCCAGCTATTATGACACTAGAGCCAAGATTGAGTAATTTTAAGAGATTAGATACAATTATATGCTTTAGCGGCAGTAGATACGCTGAAACGATTGTAAGTGGCGGATGGCCAAAGAGAGTTACCTTACATATAAATACTTTTATGTTGGTTAACTGGGGAGCGTCGATTGGTACACAGGGCAAGGACCTTTTGTGGTAGATCAAGGTGCCACCTCGGAGTCATTTACGATTAAGGTACTGTACTACTAGCGTAACATCTACATCCTGGTTGCGCAGGAAAAGCGCGATCTCGTTTTTTTGGTCTCTGAGCCCGCTTACGTTAAAAACGCGACAGTCAGAGAGCGTGGTTTAGTTGTACCTAAAGATTGTACTAACATTATGGGTTTTAACTAAGATGTTTAAGCAAACTGAATCTTTCCCCTTGGCTTGAGGGGTTGATTGCGCGCCACGGCGGCTGTTTTTTAACCGAAGTGGCGGTGGGGGACGGAGAGGGGCAGTTAGTGCTTGCGCTTTTTGCCTTGGACGGTGTAGCCTTTGTCTTCGGGCTTGGGCGGGGCACACGTCTCGGTCTGCATGTGCTGTGAGCCTGTGTCGGCATCGGAGAAGACTGGAGAGAGGCTGTGGGTTGACAATGCGGAGTGCGAGGGAGACGCAGTGAAGTTCACCGAAGCGATCGAAACCGGTTATACCAGGGCGGAAGAAGGAGAAACCCCTAGTTTTCCTTGTCCAAATCGGTGTATAAGTCGCCGAGTTCGTTGTCTGAAAACAACGCCATATTTCCTATGCTAACACTGTTAAAAAAGATGTGTACCAAGTTGTGTAACTAAAATAAACGCCTATACACCCAGTCCGTTGGTACGTTTGGGTGTGTACCTAGCGGTTGCATAACGCAACAAACAACACGAAAATTAATTAAGCCTTTAAGGCAGCGGGTGTGTTACTCTCTACTTACGGTTTGCCGAAAACTAGGAAGCCAGGAAGGAGTGTTATGCATAAAAAACTCTTTGCACCACAACAACCGACCGAAAAACTTCACTGTGAGACTGCCGTCAACCAGGACCACGTGCTTCGCGCACCACAACGTGAGCACCAACATTGTCTCCAAATACAGAGCGTCAAGCAATACTAGGCATGAAGGTAATATTACTACGCCCATGTATTGATCTCTGTAGACTCCAGACGTATTGGGTGTGTTCACTTCTGTGATTCCACTCTCTTAGCGTAGAATGACAGGAGTGAACTCAACCAATATGTCTGGAGTTTACAGCGATCAAGGCCGGAACCATGTCATCTCCAATTCAGAGTTAAATTGTGTGAAATTCGTATTAAAGTAAGAAGGAACGCTGTAACAAGAGCGCTTTCAAAGGGTACAAAATAAAAAGTCAAAACCATGCTAAACTTATTAGAAGAACATGTATTTACTTACACTTATGCATTATGCGTGTAAACGTGTATCGGCGGTGCAAGAATGTCCACTACCCGATATCGTACCGAGGGTATCAGCTGCAACAGATGATGGGTATCAGCATCTTCAACCATGGCAAAATCTATGGAGAAGGCCTTTGTTCAACAGTGGAGTTTTATAGGCTGGAATGAATGGATTGATTGATGGATGCATCTAAAATCATTTGCAACCAATAACTGTAGTAGGTACGTATGTGTGTATCTAGAAGTGAAAGAAGAAAGATGCGTGTGTGAGTGCGGGTTAAGAAGTTTTGCATGGTTTTTGCTTTACTTTCGGATGTACAAAGCGCTTTTTCTATTTTTCTTAATTATATCTTTCTTTATATATAAACTGTTACTCTTATTGCCCGGAGGGGTAGGCAGAGACTACGGATTTCCATTTAGCGCGATCCTGGCACACTTCTATCGCTTGAGCCCATCTTAATATAACAATAAGTTAGTTGCCACTCAATTCTGCACCATAAATTTAATTTGTCATTCTTTCTACGTGTCCAAGACACCGAAGCGTTGTACTCCGCTGTCATGAGGTACCGGTTTCTTCTAAAGGGTGACAAACGAGCCCACAGTCCACATGATGGTAAATCGATACTATCTTAATTTATTCTCGATTAAATCAAAACGCTGTTAGGTCGTTACCCATGCGGACTAGCATGAAATACCTTGTTTCCGGTAAAAACGGATCTCCTTTTCTATACACTCACCATACAGCAGCATTAAACTTGGTATAATAAGCCGGTTTTCTGTAAGAGCGTGGTCCTTCTCCGGTCCAGGCCACCTATCGTGCTACAACCACAATATAGCTGCAGCGTGGGTTTTTATTACGTATAAAATACTCCACCACTTGTAAAAACATAAATGTAAAGTACTTATTAACTTGTAGGGATGTGCTCCTAAATGTTTTTTATACAATAGCACTAGATAATAAGAAAATATTATTTCTGTACTAAAAACCCCATGGACTACGACTGAATAAAAATTTTGTTTTTATTATATTCATAAACAATCCTTAATACACAAACTCATCCAATTGTTCAACCAAGTAGCCTATTCATATTACGTTAAAAGTCAAGGTCGATTCGTGTAGTACAGCCCTCCAAAGTCTATTCAAAGTTTTATCATTCAGAGTGTATTTGTATTTTAAAAATGTATTTAGTGTCGTAGTCACTCTTTCCGACAACTCCAACTTTAAACGGACGTTTGTCCGCTTGTAACTTTGTTACAAACTTGTCAGTCACAATAACATGATCCAGCCGTAAATCTGTTTAAGTTAGAAGTTTGAGTTTTCGTTTATATGCCTTGTTGTTTTTCGAATTTACTTCCTACATAAACATTTAGTGCTGGTCCAAGGGCTAAAGAAAGGCTATAGGTGGAGTGTGTAGCGTAGACGCACGGTTTTCAATACATATGTAGTATTTCCTTCGTGTTAATTTTTCATAAAACCATATATTTATAATTTAATACCAAGGGTTAAGCGCTCGTAGAAAATATCGTAGAATTGAGCGGGGGTTAATCTACTCAAAGTTCTCACAATTTGACATTATCAGCAGGGCTAGATTAACACTTATTCTGCTCTCCTATCTGGCAAGCAGTTTGAAGAATGGCTCCAGTGGAGCAGGTGATGGCGCAGATCAGTTGATCCCTATGGCAAGTCTAAGAAGTTCTGGTTTAACGGGAAACAGACAGAACAGAAACACTCAAACGATCTTCTTTTTCTTTTCTTTTATCCCACCCCCTTTTTTCATATCCTAACCCAATCCAAGGTGTTAAGCGTACCTTGCGGATAGATGCGTGGCTGGAGGAGACTACAGTAACAAACGGTGCCTACCCGAGACCAGGGCGAATTTTAGTCCTTCCCTTGGCATGCGGGGCTCTGCCGGGGGTGACCGAATATTTTGGTAGCTAGTCGTGGGACCAAAATGGACGAAAATCGACAATTTGAAAAACTCAGTTCTTCTTTAATGGAACTGTCTGCAGGTCTTTTAGCCTCACCAACACCCTGCAACACAACATCCAACCTGAGACGGGCCGTAAAGTGAAGAGCGCATCTGCAGCCGAACCATAATTGAAAACGAACCAGGGAAAGGGTAAGAAAAATTTCGCTAGCCTTACAAGCTTAGTGGCATAGGACGGTAGTGGTACAGGAGAATGATTATAGCTAAGATGGGAGCCGAAGAATCCTTCTCTCTCTGCCAGAAGCCCGGGGACGGGATTCCCAAACCTCTCTTGGTTTCGAAGGCGAAAAAACGCGGTCGCTCCCAGGAGGAGTCTCCCAAAGACCGGGCAAGGAAATCTGTGTAACTGGCAACCTGGAATAAGAAGCTCAACTACAATACCGCAGCTGGCTCCGTGCGTGTAGGAATTTGAAATTCGAGTCCTATGAGCATGGAGCAGATGCGGGGCTGGTTCATCGGGCACTAACACAGGCTGTCGCTTAGATGGCTTGTGGAACGCGGTCGGGAATCGTCCCAAAATTTTCGGGTTCCACTTACAAGCCAGATTGGATTCTGGTAACATGCCTGAATAAAGCAAGCCGGTACTGGATCCTGAGGCAGAGCCCCCGATAATACACGAAAGCGAACTTCATAAGCCTTAGCTGGGCGTCACCTATCTGTCCCGCAGCGAATCTGACACTCCAAAGGAAGCGGCAGTGTTATTGAGGACACAAAATGAGGTCTACCACCGAGCTCTAGAAAACCATCCACCGTAAGAACGAAGAGAATGGGTTTCTAGTAAACTTTTCTCTGGACGCCCCATCGGCGGGGGCTATCCGAGTGGCAGGCGGCAGAGTTGTCCTTGGCTTTAAAATTATAACTTTTAAAGTCATGGAAGGTTCTAACGTAGTAATGCTGCCTGAACCGCCCCAACTACGGACCGCCCAGCCCTCCACCTCTCGGATTGAGACTGGAACGTAATCAGCGAGAGTGACTGAGATCTAAGGAGCTGATTTTATTATTATTGTGGGGTATCTATATAGTTTTCTCATCTGGTTGGGATCTACAAATATAGAATTATAAATGAAAATGAAAAGATAAATATACATAAATATCAATAAAATAAAATAAATACAAAAACGCAAAAATAAATAAAAGCCCAACCAAATGGAGGCCCTCGGCGGGGGAGACCAAACGGTCGAGGGGAAAGGGAAGAAACCGGCGGACTATGCGGGCGGTATCGAGGAGCACCGTGTTCTGCATTTGAGCCTGGAGTGGTCCGCAACGTAGTCCCAGCCACCTCAGATGACCCGGGAGGCGGACTAGGATTAGTCTATTTGCAGAAACGACTACAGGAATAATTTCCGTCGGCAGACCACCCCACATGTCGGTCACCTCGTGAGCCAAGTCCAGATATTAAGTGTTTTGTTATTATTATTATTATTTTGCCTCGGTCGGAGGACCTACGCTGGTATCGGCCAGGGGTAAGGGTAAAGGAGTTGGGAGGGATGCAAAAAGTAAGGCAGGGGCAACACGCCCCTCTTCGCCCACGCTTTTAAAACGGCTAACCCCAAGGGTACGACGAACGTCCTCTAGGTAAAATTTACCATGCAGCAGCTGTTTCTGCCGTGGTGGAGGTTTGATTGGCAGAGGACAATATTGACCACACTCTCATACAAGAGCCTTGTGTGGCCAACAATCGAGTTTTGGGATTGCCGGCTGCCGGTAAATCAATACTTTGGTATTGATTTAGCTCTGAGTATACTTCCTTTGGGAAGTATACTCAGAGCTTGTATAATTTACAAGAAAAACATTGAACTTTTAGCTGTTCCAGAATACTGCAACAATAACCTGGTTACAGTCCTAAGCCTTCCCCTAAGTCCTGACCCTTCATAAATCTCAAGGGACGAACCTTGAGATTTATGAAGGGTCAGGTGCCAGAGTAATTATTTGTCTCAGTCTATCTTCCCGGATATACCTAAGATCCTACCATCAAGTTAGAGCGAGTGGCGGAGGAGCAATCTCACCACACAGCCTGGGGAAGCACTAACATCAATGAAAGAGACGACGACTTTCTCATCTCCAACCGCCTGGTAAGCCTAAACTTAGGACGTACACCAACCTTTGGAACGCGTGCTAGGCAAGAACTCTAAGACATATCCTATGTTACCAATAAAGTATCCAGGCGGATAATTGACTGACACGTTAGTTGTGAAAACTCGATATCTGATCACAAATATATTAAGTTTATAATTGAAGCATCACCAACTTATGAAACTGTTGTTTCTAGGAATCCAAAAGCGACCCCCTGGGATGTTTACAGTGGATTACAGTGCCTAAGGAGGCATTTGCAAGCGTTTCTTACAAGCTTTAAAACGATTGAAGGTCTGGAGTTAGCGACGGAGACAGTAACCGTAGGTAACCGTAGGAAATAAAGTGAAGTAAAGTGTTAAGTGTGATTAATTATTAGTGTGTTTTAATTTTTAATTGGTGTTCAGTAATGAAAGTGTCAATTTTGGTAATTCAATCGGCAGTTTTTATTGTCACGATCCCTAAGCTCGTAACAATAGCTCTTTGTGCCTATCTAGATATTGAGGGCGCCTTGGAAAATAGCCCCACATCACTGCTGATTGAGGGCCTGACATCTAAAAATGTTGACCCCACAACCATCAGATGGATGAAGCCGATGCTCTCAAAAAGGCAAACATAGCGCTGTTTTAAACTTCGATTGATGTTTCAAATACAAGAGGCTGCCCACAAGGAGATGTTTTGTAACGCCTTCTTTGGACTGTTACGGTTAGAACTATTGTACAAGATGGCAGACCTTTGCATTTACACACTAGGTTATACTGGTAACTTCGTGATTATTGCGAGTAGTAGTAAGTACTTTATCTTCAATCATATAAAGAGCCTTAAAAACCATAAATTACTGGTGTAGGGACAAAACAGTTTATAAAAATGTTATTTTACCCTTTGCCAAAAAGAGACGCTTGGAGAAATTAATCACACCAAAATTCAATGGTAAAGAAGTACCATTCTCCACTGAAGTTAAATACTTTGATGTAACAATCGATTAAAAAACTAACGTAGAACTCTCACCCTAACAACGTATGCCATAACGCAAAAAATGCCTTAGGCGCGTGCAGACGTTTGGTTGGAAACAACAGTATGATCGTGTGGCTGTACAGCAGCATAGTGAGGCCGATGTTCACCTACGCCTCCGCTGTCTGGGACAACAAGGCCAAACATAAGATGACCGCGGACAGACTAAATAGTCTACAAAGGACTGCCTGCTTAACGGCAACTGGCAAGGGTGACGAACAAGTACACAGTTCATTTGATTTGGTAAGTAAATGCTGTGACCCATAGAGATTAAATTTACAGTTAATTAAGAATGAAAATGCACCTGAGAACTGACATAGAGTTCGTCGCTTTGAATAAAATATGGTCTACGAAATACAGCAGTATCAAGCGGCTATTTTACCCCGGTATTCTGTGAGAGCGTGGTCCTTTCCCAGTCAAGCCGAATATTCGTGCTACAACTATAATATAGCTGCAGTGTGACTCTACCACGTATTTTCGGGAAGTAGATATTCTTACACCGCCCCTACACATCAATATATTGCATATATGCAAGACAATAACAGTGACCTGTGTGATAATTTAGTTTACATAGATTTGTGCTGTGTTGGCTCAGATGGTTAACTCCTCAGCCTCAAAGCTATCGAATTCGACTGCGCACACCCTTTCACTTTAAACCATTAAAAATTATATTTAGAGTCTACTTTTCTAGGAAGAAGTTTGGAATTATAGAATCAATATGAAATTTTCTATCCACAAGTATAAAAAATGTCAAGTTATCCTATGGATAATTATTTATAATTAGCGTTCATTTCGTACGCCATTTTCGCGTCAATGCTTTATTAGTATTTTATAGTATATATATAGTGTTTTACTATGAAATTGTAATTTAAAGTTTTTGTGTGAATATTACCTTTTTACGCAAATAATTTCGAGTAATATATATTGAAATAATTGTGATTTTCACGCTGCCGACATTCGCTTGGTATGTTTTGTTTTT
>DWHP01004874.1:0-12287 GCA_018247895.1 Parnassius honrathi
AACCTTGTGACAAGACCGAGAATCTTTTTTTAAATAAATAAGTGGTATTCGATTTTTAAAACCAAGGAGTTTTTAATAAGAAAGATTTTAATATGACAGGAACAGTGGAAATATTCCATTCCCGATACTTTTAGTGCAGCCTTGTATGACGTCACCTTGTCTTACACCTCTCTGCAGAATAGATAGGTTTCGTACTCTGGTTCTGTACTCCGACAGCCAAACTGCACAAATACTTCAGCACTTCGATATATCGCCATTCAATTTGACACCGGTAAACGGACTGTATTTCGACGGAATCATAGGCTTTCTCATAGTCCACTACGCAGGACTTAGTTACAAGTTGTAGTCTTCGGTCTTATGTACAATTTGCCAAAGGGTATGTAGGTGGTCTATGGTGCTAAGGCCTTTTCGGAAACCGGCTTGTTCGGGAGGCTGGAAGGCGTCGAGTCTGTGTGCGAGACTATTTCTAATGACACTCGAAAACAGCACGTAGACGCGGCTCAGAAGGGATTGCGGTCTGTAATTCTTCCAGAGAGCGTAATTGCCTTTCTTAAAGAATAAGACCATTGTACTTCTGCTTCACGTCTCCGGAGTAGTGTCACCGTGGAGGATGTAATTAAAGAGCTTCTGAAGGACTTCAAGTACTGATTTTCCACCCGCTTTCAGAAGCTCCGCTGTAATTCCATACGCGCCCGGAGCCTTGCCGTTTTTAAGGTGCTGGAGGGCAATTCTAATCTCGCTCGGACTGTCACTAGGATATCATTAGAATAGTGTTGGATAATAATACTTATTGAAAGTCATTCGTATGTATAACTAGCTTTTACTCGCGACTTCGCGCGCATGGAATTTTAACAATAAAAAGCTGCGGATTTGTTATAGTAGTCTTGGGCAAGTAGTTCAGTTATCATAATAAAACACCACTTTATGAGCTCAGTTTTTTGAATACTTACCATAGATAACATACGGTGCAAGTGCGGTCATGCATGGAGTACAACTGCCATATATGGCGTGCTAAGATGCTTTAGGTGACCCAATTTTGGTCAAAAACAATCTCACCAGACTCGAACACATGCAAAAAGTAGCCCGCCTTTCGGTTTTCTACAGAATACATTTAGGAGAGTGTGCGCTGTAATTGTATACTTTAATTTCTCCGTCTTCCTTCCATCACAACTAGACGTCCGGCCAGTCTCCACCCTTTCGTTGTTGACTTTCCACTCATTTGAACCTAACAGTTTGCTACGTCGTTCATCATGCGTACAGTACAAGGAGTGGAATAAGTTGCCAGCATCTGTCTTTCCATCCGATTATAATTTGGATGTCTTCAAGGCAAGTTCAAGATTTTTTTTGCCTGGTAGAGCCATGCTTCAGTTATATTAATATATAATAGTGTAGCTCAAATGAGTCGGCTCGATCGAGGAAGGTCCACACTCTCACAGAATACCAGCGTAAAATAGCGGCTTAATGTTGCTGTGTTTCGTATGGTGAGTGTAGAGAACCGGAGACCCTTTTTACTGGAAAAGAGGCATTCTTTCTAAGTCCTCACGGGTGACAATGTTTGAGGATTGATGTAGATGTCTACGGGCCGTGGCAACCACTTACCATGAGGTGACCTGTAAGCTCGATTGTCACCCAATCCTATAAAAAAAGAATGAATAGGATTTTAGTAGTAGTAGAAGTCAGTTCACTATCGTAGGTTTTATCGCCACTTACCAGGTTGTACTGTAGTTATGCCCGGGCTTAGAACAGTAAAAAAAGTATACAATAGGGTGGGCAACGGCCATTTTTATAATTATATAATTGTTTCAAGGAAATGCTTCAGCCCATCTTCTGTTTCAATTTCCCTTTGTCATTTCTTAGGACAACCACGACTACATGGCAAAAAATTCTTATTATTCATTGAATTTGGTTGGATGAGCACCCCTACTCTGTAGAATATCCACGTATTACCCCTTGAGTGGTGTCGTATGAGGTGAAAGAGGGAAACATTGAAACTGTACGAGAACTATCGAAAATTATAAAAAGGAGCGGCTGCCAACCAGCCTGCCAAACGCTGTAACCGCGACATAATCACCCTTAAGAATCTATGGGGAAGGTATTTGTTTAGCAGTGGACTTTTGATCGGCTGTAATGATGATTCATTAAATTAAGTAGGAATGAGCATCCCTACTGTGTTGTTCAACTTTAGCACTTCAAACAACTTTGTTTCACGAATCTTGAAGTGAACAGTGAATCTGCCAAATAAACCATTAATGTACCGACAGAGATATATGATGAGCTGTCACATGCTTAAAAGAAATGTACCAACGCAATAAAAGTTCAATTAAAGCGCGCTTCGCACACGATTTTTCAAGCCACAATGGGCTTTGATTCGCTCAACAATGAATAATGCACACTATTACACTGTCGCGAATGTATTATCATCGGTGATGTTCGGTGTTATAAAATCGCGATCATATTTTAGCGCTGTGGGTAATTATAATGATAAAAACATCACAAAATACTCCTATTTACAATATATGGGCAAAGCAAATTGTATTTTGGGACGAGGTTTATACGGTCCATATTCATTTAACCCGATAAATATTCTCAAAACGCGTGATGTGAGGCATTTGTAACCGTATTTTGTTGTGATAATGCTGATTTTTGTCTGTTTCTTTAGTTCAATGAATGCTGACCTCTATGAATATATTAATTTGTAGTGTAGTATTGTGTGCTTCAGTTTCTATTATTGTAGCCGGCATTAATTGTTAAACTTCGGCCTGACAGCTACAAGTCGGGTTAATGGCGTCCTGCGGCGTTACAATAGTTATTTACTTCATTGTTACGTTGTTTTAGGACGATAGGTTAGTGTTCTGAACCCGAATATTTCAGAGTACACTAACTTTATACTTTGTAAAACGGATGAATGAAGATTACCCATGAGTACGTTAATGACTTCATTCACTTACGAGGGAATTAATAAATAAACTTTAAAAGAAAGAACGTGTTTGTTCGTTGCTACAATATAACTATATAAGGTAAAAATAAATTTAAATAAAACTAGGATTAGGACCATCAGCGATGTTTTCCGATCGATACGACTTAGGGAGCAAAAGAGCTTACTTTTATTAAAGGCTCGGCAACGCATTTGCGATTCCGTTCTTCGAATCGATTTCTTGTGTTACGGTTGTTCGTGAGTGGCGGTAGTTACTTACAATCAGGTGGGCAGCATCCTTCTATATAAAAAAAAAACTAATAACAAAATAGTAACTTTAAAATTTCAGCAGCAATAAGGCTAAACAGACTCGGCATAATGCTGCAGCAATAGAGTTACTATAGCTGGTAATCTGACGGAGCCATATATAGCGACTCTCCAGCAATCGCTAAACGCAGCCATTATTGTTATTATTGGACACATATCTATCATATATATTAACACAATCACTAGGTACCAATGCAAAATTAATATTAAATCTATTGGTTTTATAGGCACGGAAATCTAAATAATAATAATTATTCTTCTATCTTATTCTTAAATCTTATTATTTAGATAAGACGCACGATTGGGTTGGCTCGACCGGGGAAGCACCACGCTCTCACAGAATAATAGCGTAAAATAGCAGCACAGTGCTGCTATGTTTCGTATGGTGAGTATAGAGAACTGAAGATTCTTTTTACTGGAAACGAGGCATTCCGTCTTAGTCCTCAGGGGTGATAAAGCATTTGCATTTCGATTCTTAATTGAGGACAAACGTGTATGTCTTTGGGCCACAGCATCCACTTACCATCACGTGGACTGTGTGCTCATTTGTCACCAAATGCTATAAAAAAGAACTAAAACTTCATTTTAAAACTAAGTACATAACATGCTCGTCTTTGAAGCACTACGATTGCCCACTGTGTATTTTGAGTTAATAATGACATAATGTATCACGTCATAAGCTTCCAATTAATATTCAAAAATCATCATCCCTTATAACAGGATTATGATGGTAATGAATTCCGCTTATAAAATATACAATGCATGTTTGTCGGTGTGTGACACGCAAAAAACAGCACACGTGTCCGCGGCAATCCGCGAATAAATGTCACCCGCCATGTCTTACGCGATTTATCTCTTTAACAATCATTTTTACAGCATTTCCCCGCAAACCACCCTCGGGTGTGATTAATGATAGATGGATTCCTGAATAATTACCAAGACTTTTAATATTCAAGTGATTCCATACGTTACAAGTTACAACGATTCGTTTTGAGTTTTAAAACAAATGATATAAAGTTGAAATTGTCGTGATTGTTTCAGATGACCCTTCAGCTATTGTTTAGGTACAAAACGAATTAGAAGCGATATCGGATACAGACGAATTTAAATTATAAAAGAAGGTGCGTAAAGTTTAATTATGGCTGGGAATTGTATGAATAACCAACAAAGCGAGAATGCCATTCAATGCAAATCTCCACTCGAGTTTTGAGGGTAGTGTACGTTATTAATTTGTTATAATTGTCCCCTCCATCTCATATTTGCTCGCATGCGGCATTTTTATTGCGAATTAGACGCAATCATTAATTTTGTTTTTCTTTTCAATGGTTTAAAAGTAAATGTCGAGTGGACGCATTGTTCCATTAGCGTATGAGGAAATATATACATCAATTGCTTTTTGTATGTTTTTGATTTATTATTTCGAAAGATTCATATCGGTTACAAAAGCCTTTATGGTGAATTGTTGGGTTAAATATGATTTGTATATTTAGAAAACCGTTTGCGTTAACAGAGCAATTAACTATTGTTAAGGTCGATTATTTGTACAGATAAATGTTATATTAATGTAGGGTAACTAAATCAACCAATGTGTAGTGGCGTGTAAGAATATCCACTATCCCATATCGTCCCGTGGGGGACGTAAGAAACGACAAAGTGAAACCGACTGACGCCTTTGAGGCCTCTGAAAAAGTATGGAAAGAATATCCTTTTCTTCTTACGAAACCGACGGGATGATATTGGGGAGTTAATTTTCGTATTCTGCCACTACACTGTATCCAACGTATAACGCTCATAATCTTTAGCTATATAGTTTATATACATAGTTTATATTCTTTATAGATTTGGTTCATAACGATGAATGTTGCTATTTTCAGAGTCCTTAATATGCCTAAACGCTTAGTCATTTTTAATCTTATTATGTTTTCTAAATACTAAACTGGACAATCTAAGTATATATTAACTATAGTATTATTATTAATAGAAAACCAGGGATTTTGTTGATAGAATTTACTGAAAAATTTTAGAAAGGAGCAGGCTATCAGCTTATAGTCCATATATAATGCCCCTTTTTGACCATACTGCATTAAATTATTTGTTTGCTACAACGTGACCGTGAAATTGTAAATCATAGCATATTGTCTCTCCCAACCCTATAATGCCTCATGTAATTTTAGCTCAATTTTCACGCACATCTTTTGTACTGCACCCTCTATTTGGCAATAAATTAATTTGCATATGTTTTATTATCTGTGAGAGGGGTCCTCCATTGGTGGCGCTCACCATATGCAATGGAAATGTTTATTTGTTAAATTGCGTTTATAGTGACTTAGTGAGTTTTGTGTTTTTTCTTTTTTCTTTATTAGCGGATAGAACGCAAGGAAATTATAATAACAGAAACCATCGTATATCGTTATAGCCCAGCGCAAGTTAGAAGCTGCAACCGATAGTCTTCCACATCGGTTATCACTCCCTCAATCTGTATAACCAGCTAATACCTTTTTATAAACCTTAAAGGCCAATCGAGCACCTAGTCCATTCGATTTTAAATGAATACTTAGACCCATGGAGAATTTATATCCTACGATTAATAATTACAATTGCGTCGTAAGTGTGTAGGAATCCCCTGAAAACTGAGTCAGACTGCGTAGTTTAAGGGAAGTATAGAATATATCGTAGGCTTCGCACAAGTGATGTCTGGGTTCTAAAACAGCGCCACCTACCGGGTTCAACCATGCCTATAACCTTCGCGGAATTGCAAGCAATATGTTGAAAAAGTTTCACTGCGATCTGATGAACGGTATGACAGTGCATAAAATATGAACAAACAAATATTAATTTTTGTATATTGGATTGGATTACAAGTCAAGTAATTTTTTACTTCGATTTGGTTCGGAAAAACCTTTGTCTTGGGAAAAACCAGCAAAAATCCAAGCGGGACAAAGTAGTTATTATACAATATCACTTACCACCTGCGTGAGTGAGCCGCATGCTCGTTTGCCCTTTCTACTATAAAAAATAAATATATATTGTAATTACTTTTATGGTTGGTTAATTTTTGTTTTTTTTTTTCTCCTAAATCCGGTATCGATAATCGTAACCGAGGTCCCGTTAACGACGCGAGGAGGGTCCCACCGCAAATTGTTTACGTGCGACTTGTCGCCAAGTGCTCGTGGCTAAGAGCACGGCTGTAACAAGGCATGGCGTATAATACGCGCTCCATGATGTGAACAAGCGCGGACCTATAGTGCGCCTTACTCTATTATATGCTTATTTCAATACAGTTATATTTTAAATACTTATATAGTATTGAAGAGATAGTGGTACTGGGAAACATATTGTATTCACGTATTTCTAATGTTTTCTTAAATTTACGCGAACAGAATACTTTTAATGAAACTGTTTATACGGATTTTATGGCGTTTAATTAATTTATTTTCAAGTTATTTTTAATTCCCGACGTTTCGGGTACTTTACAGCACCCATGGTCACGGAGGGGACTGCGATGTATGACGTCCCAATGTCATAGTTAGCCCGGCTACCTTCAGTTTTAGAATAACAATTTTTTATCCGATCTTCGCAGAACGGGCTTTCAGTATCTTGAAGCCCAGCAGTAATATGCTTGGGTTTGGTTTAATTTTGTTAATTATAGGATCCCAAGCAGATGGCAGCACCCATATTCTCTATTGAAAATAGGATATTTTTTAATTCCAATAACCTTGCGTATCATCCTTAGTAGGAATCGGGGTTTTTTTTGCGAGGATTTGTGGTTTATTAAATCCGACGAATCACAAACTGCCGATTATTTTATAAAATGTTGAAAATGAATTAGCCGAGGTTCACGTAAAAATCATTTGAGTTTTTACGGGAATGTTAGCTAATTAATTTTTCACATCTCTAACACAATGGATTTCTGCAAAGTTACGCCTGATTCTATTATTCATAATTCTTATTTAATACACCGCATACATTTCATCACGTGCATGTTGTAAGTGATAACTGTGCAGAAATTCCAAAAAGATCTAATGGTTTATGGTAGCCGGCGTTATATCCATCTCATTTACTCCAGACTAGAGCGACCCAGATCTACGAAGAGAAGTAGACAATGGTGCGAGACGTCAGGTATTGTGGTCGTCAATCCGCCTGCTAAGCGTAGAGATTAAGGCAAATTATAACAACGATGGGAAGGGACTCAATAGTGGACTTTTACAGGCAGCCGATGATAATGATGAAGATTTATTTTAATGTATTTGATATCATGTCTTTAATTATACATTTAAGCACAGATGGGTTGGCTCAATTGGTGAAGGACCACACTCTTATATCCTGTACATGAATACCAGCGTAAAATAGCAACTTAATACTGCTATGTTTCGTATGGTGAGGATAGAAAACTGAAGACCCGTTTTTACTGGAAACGAGGCATTCCATCTTAGTTTTCAGTGGTGACAACGCATCTGCGTTTAGGATAAATGTAGATGTACGTAGGGGCCACAGCATCCACTTACCATTAGGTGGACTGTGTGCTCGTTTGTCATTCTTTTTCTTCGTATGAGAAACTCTTTCAAGAAATGCATGCTTTTGTACGTGCATTTGTAAAAAGCCTATGGCTAACAGTTGACTTTAAAAATAATTACGATGTGACGTGACGTAATATTCGTGATTAAATTATAAAATTGCTGTTCTATAAGAACCATTTTATAGAATAATTCTATATAATACCCTTTTGCTTCTCTATTATACCTATATCTCTATTTTTTATACCTATTATCTATTTATTTCGGCTATTACGAGGGAATATCAAAGGAGACAGATTATTTTTAAGACTAAGATTTATTAAAAAAACTATTTTTTTTTCTTTTCAATGCTACCCCCATACCAGAATTTTCTCCTGTGTCGGGAGGCAGTTGACATACATAAATTTCATAATGACAAACATCCAGACCCAGAATAATTATTTGTAGGCCATACGAATAAGTACTTGTTTCGTACGGTATTTGAACTTGCGGCCCTTAACCCGTAGCGCTGTGACTTATTTTTAACTCGTAATTTCACAATTGTACGTATAAACGATAAAGTTTAGTTTTATTAGACTTATAATATCGGATGGACAAACTCCACACGCTGATAAAATGTCTAGTGTAGTCAATAGATTCCTGCGACGAATTTTAACAAATAATGAAGAAAAGTAATTTCTCATGAACAGTTGTAGCCGGTTACAATCAATTAATTATTTACATTTAAATTATTACAATGATACAAGCACAAAAACTAACAGAAATAACCTCTCCAAATTAAAGGCAAAATGATTGAATAAACCCATGTAACAAGGAAGCTCCATGTCTTTTGTTGTCTTCTTGTATTCATTCTCATATTTATTAAATTGCGTTATTATAATTCTATTAAAAAGATATAGGTACGGTGTACATCAAAAAGTATTCATTCGGAGTCGGTCGCGCGCGAAAACTGACGGGAACTTTCCGGTCTTCAAGTGGATCCGCTCACTCAAACCGCTCATTGTTGCATTCGGGTTTTGATCTGTTCAGAGATCACGTGTTCCATTGTAATAAGGTCGAAATTCTGTCGCTCTTTGTGCTCTCTGTTATTTTTTTTGTTTATGTTCTGAAGTGGCCACGATAACTGAAACCGATACTAAGCATGAATAGTCTTTGTATACGTACTTCAGTTTTGAAAGCTTGGAGCCGAAATACCAGCATACCGTTGGTGTTGTATATTTGTTAGACGTATGTTATATACACCTATGTACATACAAATGGAAATGAAGTAAATGGGGCTCACACCTTATTGTGGGAAGTCTGAATGTTGCAAAAAGGGCAGGTATGGCAATTGCCATACCTGCCCTTTTTGATTTGATACGATCGAATTTCTACTGCGTTTATCCTACTCTTGTGCTTCTTCTGGCACACCCAACTAACATACGTTAAAATAGGGACTAACATAGTATTGTGAGCTTCTTCTGGCACACCAAACTTTTACTACCATACGTTAAAATAGGGACTAACACAGTATTGTGTGCCAAAAGAAGCACGAGAGTAGAATAAACGCAGTAGAAATGCGGTCGTTAAGGAGTATGTTAGGGCTAAGTTTGAGTGACAGGGTGTGAAATTGTGTGATAAGAGAAAAGTGTGGTTTGTAAGATGATGTTGTGACAAGCAGGAATGCTTCGGTGGTTTGGTCATGTAGAAAGAATTAATGAGGAAAAAGTGACAAAGCAAATTTATGTTGCAGAAGTGAATGGCACAGTCGGAAAGGGACGTCCTCATTCCTCAGCGAAAGTTTGTCGACCAAATTGACGATACATTGAAAATGGGTCAAATTAAGGGTACCTTTAACTGACGAGCATGTATGTGTAGGTATATGGATGTCGTGGAGGTGAGAGAGGTGTGTCAGGATCATGCCAAATGGAAGTCTGTAAGTCTCTGCCTACCCCTCTGAGTGACAGGCGTGAGTATATTATGTACCTATGTACAATTTTCTGTTCTAGATTTACGTGCTACATAGTAGTATTAATGCATTATTACGTTAATACTACTAGCAATATACAATATTTACGTAATGAAAACAGAGTAGTGCTTCTTACTAAATTATTTCCCATTTCAAATTTAAAAACAAAAAGGAAGTACATATTTTAATGTTGCTATATTTTAGTGCAACTCAGTATTAACTGGCTGTCTTGGGCTTAATAAAACATGTTATGATGAAACTCTTTTACGCCGAAACTGCACATCCGCAGGTTTGCAGGACTGTCAGTGTTTTATGAAATAAATTATATTTCTTCCGTTCAGTCGCACTGCAATGTTGCGTTTTAGTTTGAAGGATATAGGGAGTTACTTTAATTACATGCCTCGCGCATTTCGTCTGAGGTGACAATCAACACATCTGGTGCCTTCTTTGATTGAAGATGGGTGCAGTTGTCCATGGAAGTAGTAGTAGATGTAGCACGAATGGGTCGGCTCGACCGGGGAGGGACCACGCTCTCACAGAACACCAGCGTCAAGTAGCAACTTAATGATGCTGTATTTCGTATGGTGAGTGTAGAGAATCGGAGACCTTTTTACTGGAAAAGAGGCATTCCAACTTTATGGTCCTCAAGGCTGACAACGCATCTGCATTTTGATTCACAAACAATGATAGATGTAGATATCTATGGGCCACAGCAACCACTTACCATCAGGTGGACTGTGCGCTCGTTTGTCACCCTTTTCCTATAAAAAAAAGAATGGAACGCAGTAGCCGATTACCATCCAGCTGACTGTCGGTTCGATTGTTACTTTAGTTCCATAAAAAAAAACAGGTATATTATTGAGCGTTTACACAAGAGTTGCACTCTCTAGTTGTCCTTGATATACCTACAGATATTGATAGTGTGGTTTAAAAAAAATCTTGCTGAATTTGAATAACTTATTGAAGTTTTTTGAAGGGAAAACTTCTTTAGCGGCGTTATACACTTTTTCTGTAATGGGTAAAAAATGTTAAACTCGCGTCAGGTCACGTGTCCTGGTCGAAAATTCGTAAAACGGATGGAGAGAGACTGCGGGCGCGGCGTAGGCGAGGAAGTATCCCCCTCTCTTTCTACGACGCGGCGAAAATGTATTCCAGCGCTTGATTTCTGAGAGATAAACTTTATATTATAAATTGTCATGTTTGTGTACGATAGTGCAATAAATAAATATTGTATTCTACCACATAAATGATAGTACTTTTATACTAATAATTAAAGCACGAATTGTGCGAAATTATTCCCTAATCATTCCAATTTATCAAAAATGCACAATGTCAATATTTAAGTTTTCACTTCAGCCGGCACTCCCGGAGTGCAACCGGTCGTTTTTTTTTAGAGGATAAGGTGACAAACGAGCACACCGACCACCTGGTGGTAAGTGGTTGCTGTGGCCCATAGACATCTACATCTATCCTGGGTTACAAATCAAAATGCAGATGCGTTATCATCCGTGAGGTGTAGTGGAGTAAGAAAGTTGATATAAATAAATATTAATTGTTAGGTATAGAGCAGTAATAAACAGGCCGTCTCACAACGCTCTCGTGTCATTTCAACATCCCCGCACCTCACAGTTGTTCATGTACGGTGGTAGTTACTTACCATCAGGTGAGCCGTATGCTCGTTTGCTCAACCGGGAAAGGATCACACTCTCACAGAATTACCAGAGAAAAATAGCAGCGTAATAGTGATGTATTTCGTATGGTGTGTGTAGATCCGGAGATTTTTTTTCTTGAAACCAGGCATTCGGACTTAGTCATCAGTGGTGACATCTGCGTTTTGATTCTTAATCGAGGAAAAATGTAGGTGTCTATGGGCCCCAGCACCCACTTGCATTCAGGTGGACTGTGTGCTCTTTTGTCACCTTTATTCTATAAAAAAACGGCTCCGAAGTCTACAATCATGGGTATTGATCTTTAGAAGCAGGTTTTAAAATAAACTCCAAACAAAATAAAGCCCCAACAATTTTTCGAGTACGTTCATTAATTGGAAGACGTTTCCTGGGACTGTTTTTAGCTTTAAGAACGCACTTCTGTTTACTTAACGATAGCTAGTAACCAACAGTGAAAAATCATCGATGGTAACGACGTGGTTTGGTTTCGGTTCAGCATTTTACGACAGACTTTCCACCAGCTTTTGGTCATCAGAGGCTCGTTTGTAAGTCATCAAATTGCACCACTTACGAGTAAGATTGAGATTTAGTAGTTATCATCCCTATATCCTATCCTATCCTAGCCGATACAAAATCCACTGTCGAACTTAGGCTTCTTCCATAGATTCCCTAATTTTTTGCCGTATTTGCCACGCTAGGCAATCACAGTTTTTTAGTTACAATTAAAACACGCTGCTGCCTGGAAAGAAAATCGGGATTTCCTGGTTTTCTTTCTAGGCAGCAGCGTTCTTACCTTCCGTCGCCACAAACTACAACCACCTACACACACACACACACACACACACACACACACACCTACACACACACACACACACACACACACACACACACAAGCGCGCACGCACGCACGCACGCAC
>DWHP01004875.1:0-12286 GCA_018247895.1 Parnassius honrathi
AAGATAAAAGAAAAACTGACTGGAGTCACGAAGTGACGAAATTATATTTTTTCATAATTCCAGATTGCCAAAAGGACCTTGCCAAAATCCGTCGCCAAATCTCCGACTATAACAGGTTTTTAGGCATTCCATCTAAGTCCATAGATATGACAATGCGCTGTCAGTAGCCTTCTTTATATGCTATGGCTGCAGGTATCAATGGTTTGCTTAGCCACTTAGTGGCTTTTACGGCATATGATAAGAAGAAGTGATGGCAACGTTGGTGGCATAATGAAATATTTTACGAAGCTTTCGTAGAAAATTTACTTGCAGTTTCGTGAGGTGTCGACGAAATTGGCGCATGTTTACTTTTTTCTACTATACCATAACACCTGACTGATTAAATACGCGTTAGGCGCTGTCCTATTGTCATCGCTCGCGCGATGATGCGATACGTCCGACGAAAATGATCATGCAACCGTGCGTTTAAACACCCTCATACCTGCGGAATGTCCTATTGAACGCCGTACGATTATGCGATGCGACTGAAGAAATCGCGCGTGCTGATTCATCGGACGATGAAATCGCATCGCATCAGTGAGCGAGCGATGGCAATAGGATAGCGCCATAATGTGTCCTTCGATTTTTTTCCTGTACTTCTGATCATGTCTTATTTTTGCAAATTAATAAAGACGTTAGGTATTTCTGCGATCTTTTAATATTTTATTCAGACTGTCCTATTTTAGATAGGTTTTTGGCAAAAACCTAACTTTAAGTTAAAGGGGTATCCCTGCAAATTTACTTCAACCGCCAAATTTATGTTGTTCATTTTATTTCACGTGTTTAAGTGTTTGCTCTGCTACTTATAATTGCGTATTCTGTACTTGGATGCATACACGACTAAAATGTATTTTTTTCATGTTAAACATACTAAAGAAATTCCATTACCCCAAAAGTGTATCTCCAGTACATTGCTGTAAAAGTTTTCTGTTTCCGCAATATAACTAAATCCGCAAAGGCCATTTAGCCTCCCTTAAATATGGAACTTTTGCAACGGTACCTGAATTTTTGCTACTTTATAGACACGTTCCTTTGAAGGTGGTTGCGACGAGAACTACTCTGGAGTGTTTCTGGTCATTTACTTAAGAGTAAAAAAGGTTTTCTGCAACGAAATTAAGGCCCTGTTTTTTGCGTTCTTGTCTTTAATAGCAATACTTTTTTTTATTCCTCGTAAAAAAGTAGTTATTAAATTAAATACAAAATATAAACAGATTATGTTACCACGTGATCTAATTTATTTTACTATTTAAACTCCTTAAATTTACTGTAAATTAATCATTTCACCTAACAAAATACTTCCGGTACATGTTTAACATTCATCCTAAAAACGCCTTCACTGAGATAGACATTAACCATCTGTGCAGGACAGGATTAGAGCAAACGAGTGTGGGAGCAAGCCCAGGTGTACTGTCTATTCCCTTACTCCCATAGTCCGACGGAACAACAATCCGACATGAACAGAAAAAGAATAGACGTAGAGCCATTGACTTTACGTGCTTTCCGTTGCACGTGGTTCAAACACCAACTTCCTAACTTTGGGCTGCTACCAAGAATTCTTGGATGAAAAAACCCCATAACTAGTTTGTCCCGAACCGGGATAAGAATCCACGGCTACAAGTTCAACAGTCGGTAGTTAAGTTACAGCCTATATACGTCCCACTGCTGGGCATAGGTCTCCTCTCATATCTGAGAGATTTTTTGCCCCAATGCGTGATGGCGAACTTCACATGTCTTCGATTTTTTTTCTTATTTCTCAGACATGCAGGTATCCTCGGGATGTTTTCCTTCACCACCGAGCACGTGGTAAATCAGCACTTAAAATTGCAATTAACAATTTTATTTGTGCCGGCGGGGATCAACAGTCGTGCTTACGAACATAGACCTTCTTTTATAGAAGAGGGGCTGAACGAGCACACGGTTCACCTGATGTTAAGTGGCTACCACCGCCCATGAACAACCGCAACACCAGGGGAATTGCAGGTGCGTTGTCGGCCCTTTAAGAAGGAGTAAGCTCTTTCCTTGAAGGTCCCTAGGTCGTATCGGTCCGGAAAAATCTCCGGTGGTAACTATTCTACAGAGAGATCGTACACGGAAAAAAACTCCTTGTGAATGGTACAGTGGTGGACCGCCAAGCATCTAGATGGTGTGGATGGTATCGGGAGATTTACCACGTAGTGCGTTCATTAAATTTGGTGGCTGGGATTAATCCGAACAATTTCAGTTTAATTTCAATTTCAGTCCGAACAGTTTCTCGCCAATTCTGCCTACGTGCTCTGACTTTGTCTTGGTAATGACTCTTTTGAAGGACCTGGAAGCGGAATCATACTTCTTTTTTTGGGCGTTGGTGCTTACATCCCGAGACGTTGATGCCCGGGCCCGGTAGCACTCCTGCTTATATCATGATGCTATTTTACAGGAGCGACTAAACCATGGCTGAGATCGGCCTCCGACGGGCACCACATAGGAAGGAATAAAAAGTGCCATACCCTGAAGTACCACATCAGCGACTGCATCAGCAACAACTTTTGGATCGTCAGGCGAGAAGCAAACCCGGGGGTAGGATTCAAAGAAAGACCGCATCCTAACCCAATCGGTTGACCTAGTGTCAAACGCGGCAGCAGTCTGCAAAATGCAACCGCGATTTCAGCGTGAGTGGCACCACACTCCGGACAAGACAATGATCCGAGGAGCCAAGAGGGGCATCGGCGGACACATGATATCTGTCCAGATGAGAGGTCAGCAGAAGGTCCAACAGGGAAGGTACATGATCCTCCACATCTGGAATTCACGTATGCGAAGTAACCAGTTGTGTCAGGCCATATGCCAAGGCAAAATCATGAACAGATCTCCCCGCATGATCGGTTAAACGTGAACCAAGCTATTCATCGTGGTGGGCGTTAAAATTGCCAAGGATCATGATCTCTGTGGAGGGGATCTGCTGTAGCAACGAATCTGGAGCCATTTGGACGTAGTCGAAGAGTCGGTCTGTTTCGGCATTACTGCTATGTGACCTATAAAGGCACCCTTAGACGCGCGGATGATAGTCGCTGTCTACGCGTAGCCGAAGGATGGACAGATCCGAACCTTCAAGACTACCAAGGCGTCGAGAACAGATATGCTCTCTGAAGTATACGCAAACTCCAGCCCGAGGCACAAAGGAGTGTTCCAGTTTGTACCCCAGGTAAGAGAGATATGAAGCATCAGCCGGAGAGGACACCTGCGTCTCGGTCAGAAAGAGTAGAACCAGCTTCGCCATCTCGAAATGGTAGTGGACGGCGTTTAGGTTCGGGTGAAGCCCCTAATATTGCATAAATTCGCGAATAGCGTGGTAGGGGTCGCCTTGGTCTTGTTGCTCAGCTTACCCTGATCAGTTATTGTCTTGAGCGGAATTTAAAATATGCGGGGCAGCCTGAGCACCCACGCTCAGGAGTGAAGTAGCTTGGTCTTGAATGCTCAGCGAGGGATTCTCCAGGGTTGCTGGTACCCTCCTGGGGTAGACTCTTATTTAATTTACTTTGTTGATGGGGAGGGGGGAGGGGGGTAATTGGGCCACCGGCCACCTGCACTCACCAGACGAAACGCTGAAGCAGAGCTTCCACTACACGCCGGTATTCTGTGGGGTAGTGGTACGTGCAACAGCAAAAGCTGCCGCATGGCTCTACAACTTGGCAATCAGAGCCAATAGTTTTCATACAGAGCTACACTATCAGATGTCAGTAAAATATTGATGTTTAATACATGTAATCAACTAAAATTCAGTTCAAATGAGAAAATTTTTCAGTAAAAGAAATTGATGAAACCATAAAAATTTATGACAGTTTTAAATTCAAAGCAAATATTTGAATTTCAAGGAAGTAAGTCGTTAACCGTGAGAAAGTTCGCAAAGCAATCGCAAAGCAAGCGAAAAACCTCCTCGGGCAAGCTTTGAATATTTAACAATCACATTGTATGCCCACAGTTGTTCTCACAGTGCATATCATAATTATTTAAAACCGAATAGAAAGGTGCTGTACTTGTGAATCATGCAAGAGCGTGCATAAATAATATGACCTATTTTACGTCCGTAATATTGATATAACTGACTGATGAGAAATATGTCGTAATCTCCCGAACGTTGCCCAGCTGAGTTGAACCCATCGATTGACCTCTCGGTCGGAAGTTCGGAAGAACTTACCTGTTCGGACTATTTATGACAACTTTGCCAAGTAACAACATCGAGCGTATGCTACCAACAATTAACGACACCGGTGTGACATGCCCGTTACACAACAAAGGTCATGTTTTGTGGCCGTGTAACGCACTTGTGTAAATAGAAAATAGAAAACTAGTTTAGGGTAGAGGTTTAGGGTATAAATTAAAAACGAGTTCGCTCTTTCCAACAAATAGTTAAAAGAAAACATAGTGAGAGTGATGCTGATGCAGGTTGCATGTCTGACAAAACCGCATCGGGGTAGCGTGATTAACTCTATCCTACTTCAAAACACAAAAAGGGGCCTAAGGCCTGTGTCGGAATGACGCTGAAGCTGCCTCCTTGTTTCAGCTCCTAGGAGATTATGTCAGTTAATGTCAGACAAGCTATATCGAAGTTTTACCAATGAACAGAAGGTTACTGACTGCAGCTTGAAAATTCTAAAATTAATTTGAAATATCAAAAAAAAAGGTAAAATCTTTAAACAATCGTTTGAGAGCGGAAAGGAAAGTACTGCGTACTATTTTTTATGATATTGATAAATAAGTTTGGAAATTCAATGTCGGAAAAAAAAAAAAAAAATAACACAAAAATATTTCAATTGTCAAAAAATATGAGTTGTAAATTTTTTGAAAAAGTTTGTCTACACTTTGTGATTGCAATCTGAAAAAAAATATATAGTCAGCTAGGGAAAGCTTTTGTTTAAAATCTTATGAATAATTCTAAATGTGGAACTTTTAATTAAAAAAAATAATAGATCGTGAAATTTTCATAAAACCTAGGCTTAGACTATAAAATTGTAGTCTGAAGATATTAAAGTAGCAATAAGCCAGGAAAAACTATTATTTACAAAATTATTAACAATTTTATTAGCGAAATTTCGAAATCAACAAACAAAATTACATTGACGTGGAAATCGAGCTGGATCTCAAATGTGTGTCTTAGATGCGTCGGACTTTTAAAAAATCGTGGACACTATTTGTTTAACCAAATTAAATAAATAATTGACGAAACCTCTGAATATTTGCGGAAATAAATACTTTGACCTGAAAATCGAGCTGGATCGGGGTGTGAATGTGCGTCTTAGATGCAATAGAAACACGTAACGAGCAGTCCTCGATGACAACTCGGAGTGACCCACTTCACTTCATTTCATTTCACTCATAAAGTCCTGCACCGAGTCAATTGGACAAGGAGATATGCCGTACACTGCAAGCTTATCCAAAAGGTCAGCATGTCAAGCCTTGTCAGGGGCCTTTGAGACCAACGGAAACAGCAAGTGCTTCTTAACTGTTCTCGCGGGCTTCATCCTATATGCGACTAGCATACGCTAGAAAGTCCCCAGTTGACCGATTTTGGCAGAACTCGTACTGTTCTCCAACAAATGTCTAGAAACGCTGATTAGCTTATAAAATTGAGTATTTGATATTTGTATTTCACTTAATATTTAAATATCTTTAACAGTTTTCTGACCGCATTTCGTAACAAAAGGCATAAAAACCTTGTATCGAGCGGTTTAGGTCAATATGCCTGAAACATATATCTCATAATGACTTTGGCAAACACCCAGAAAGTTCTTCTAGACTATCTACTTAACTTTCTATACGATTTTCGTTTTTTTTTTCGTTACGTTTATATACTACTTCTAAAGTTACATCACGATTTTGTGGTCGAAATATTCGAACTAAAAATATTTGGAATCTAAAAATATACATATTTCTCGTTATTATTTATCTATGGTTCTACTCGCAACTACTCCATCCAAGTGAAATGGATTTTAGACCCGTGAAGGCCTTTACATAGGTAATAGAACCTCATTATTTTCTTAAATTATCTTATTTTAAAGTGGGATAGTAAATACAAAAAATTCTTAGGCATAATTTGGACATACAGACACAAAGACGCTCATGCACACATATCCGCAAGTGCACGCGCAAGCACATACGCATACACTCACGTACTTTATAGCTAATACGAGCTAGATATCCACAGGCGTGAGGCCGCCATAAACTTACTTCTCGA
The DNA here is from genome assembly GCA_018247895.1 of Parnassius honrathi. Lineage (NCBI taxonomy): Eukaryota > Metazoa > Arthropoda > Insecta > Lepidoptera > Papilionidae > Parnassius > Parnassius honrathi. The sequence goes on from DWHP01004875.1 coordinate 6,251, forward strand.
ACACCGACACTATGCCATAAATCGCCTCGCCAATCGCCGAATATGCAAACTTTTTCTTCAAATACCGAACTTTACTTAATGTAGGGATTAACAACATGACTCTAGCAACCGAGTGATAGTGGAAAATTTATCCAGAACCCTAAAAAATATCAATATAATGGTGAAGACTTGAGCCTCCCAAGTGCTTAAAACTGGTCAGTTTACGCAGTGTTGGAACATAGGCCATGAACTCTTCCTTTAATGTAAGGCATAATGTTCCAGCATTACCTTGTTTAAAAGACAGTAAATAAAGTGATGACTTATGGATCTGAAACGTGGTCCTAAACTGCTGGTCGTATGAGGACGCTCAGGGTCGCTCAGCGAGCTAAGAAGAGGGCTATGCTTGGTGTTTCTCTGCGTGATAAACTTAGAAAGGAGGATATCTGCAGTAGAACCTGATTAACCGATATAGCCCAACCCAAGGAATTAGTAAGCTGAAGAGGCAATGGGCAAATGTAGCCGACCCACAACAACCGACAACCGGTGGGGAAAAAAAGTTCGCGAGTGGCAGCCTCGTACCCGTAGGCGTAGTGTAGGGCGACTCCCGACTAGATGGAGTGACGACCTGGCAAGACATGTAGGAAGTCGATGGATGCGGGTGGCTCAGGACCGTGCTTTATGACGTTCCTTGGGGGAAGCCTATGTTCATCAGTGGACTTGTGTAGGGCTGTAATGATGATGATGAGATGAGAATTAAAATAAATAAAGCGTTACATTTTATAAAACTGACTTAACTAATGAACTTACAGGCCTCTGAAGACTAAGACGAAATGCCTCATAGCCTGTAAGTAGTTATACCATTCCGACTGCTACACAGCAGTACAAATATTGCCATTTGACAACCAGGCTAACCAGATGAACTCCTAGTCAGACAAGGAATCCTCCCCCCTCCCCCACATATTTCCTTTTCAACGTATAATAATACTACATATATTGCATTTTTCGGATATTTTTTACATAACTTATATGAACATCTCACGGAATAGTGTAGCGTTTATCTTTTTTTTTTATAGAAGAAGGATGACAAACGAGCACACAGTGCACCTGATTGTAAGTGGTTGCAGTGGCCCATAGACATCTACATCTTTCTACGATTACGAATCAAAATGCAAATTCATTGTCACCCGTATGAACTAAGATGGAATGCGTCATAAAAAACGGTCTCCTGTTCTCTACACTCACCATACGAAACACAGCAACATTAAGCTGCTATTTTACGCGGGTATTCTGTGAGAGCGTGGTGCCTCCCCGGGCGAGCTGACAATGATACAACTATACTGCTAATATAGCCGCAAAATGGATCTACCACTTTAGAAATACTGATTGGAACCTCATGTCTGTATTTGAATAAGTGCATGTTATAACAATACTTATATAGAATTTTCATCATCCATATGAACTAATATCTGAGAAAATGTGTATGACAGGCATACAGACAGACAACGATGTTATAGAAGCCATAATTTCCATCCTTGAGTACGCTATTATACTAAAATTTTATCAGTTGGTTTGTACATACAAAAATTTTATATGTTAACTATATTTCAGCCCAACAATCTCACCTATGAGAGCGTGACGGTGTTTTGCCCATCGGATCGGGTAGAACTAGTCGATCTGTTGTCAACTGAAGATATCCTGCTGGACCTTAGCCAGCCGCTGTACTTGAACTTCACACATGAAGCGATCGTGAACCGATTCGAAAAGTACTATGAGGCTCACGACAAAATCGCTGGCGATGTATACGTATGCGACAACCCGCCGGAAGACACCAGCGCTGACGAGTGAGTTTTATAAAAAATTATACGGTATAAAAAATAACGATTACATTATTCTTTTTAAATAACTTATTCGTACTAACTAATACATTGTTGCGACTTACAGGACATCATCTTCCTCATAACAACTGAAAATAATAAAAAAAACTACAGTTGCCAACCAACAACTAGTTGCCGCGCTTTTTAGATTACAAAACGTTCTTTTTTACCAAAGCTAAAATAGAATCCGTTATAAATTGACCGAGCCCATAAAAACAAATTGATCGCTTGATTTGGAAATCCGAAAACTATACCACACATAAAAAATATAAAACATAGAAATAAAATAGTTTCAAACACTAAGAAAAATGCCGGTGTGTAGATTGTGTCAAATCAGGCCCGTTAATATGTAAAAATAAATATTGACGATGGAGTATTTTTGAAGTGGAAACTCCTTAAAATCGTTGGTATCCGAAACTCAATGAAAAAATGCGGTAGTAAAAAGAGACAAATATTTACATGTATAGGATTAAGCCACCGAGAGAATGAGATAGAATACAATATACGGAAACTATATATTGTACGCATTACGATTTATGTAACTTTTATCTGTTAAAATAAAATAAGCAATTAAAAATTAACAAATTTATTAAATAAATAAAATTAACCCTAATGAACAAAATTATTTAACCAACCCATTCATAACAATTCACGATTCGAAATCCAGCGTCTATTGTAAAGTAGACCTTCAGAGTCGATCAATTTCTTTTCGATAAAACGACTTTACCAATAGAATGAAGTAGATTTTTCGCTAATACAAAGCAATTTTGCTCGAAATTTTCCAAAGCTTTCACGTCAACCGCGTAAGAATTGCACACGTCCTTTATTAATAATAACTTTTTTGACAGAGTAGTACGTATAGTGAATTTTATTAATAAAACTATATAATAAAAAATATAAAAAAAATAATAACGAGTGACTGCTACAGACCGCACTAAAATTAAGTGCCTTTTTGGACACTTGATTTTAGTACAGTCTGTATTTTATTCGTTACATCCACAGACTACCACCGGACGTGGAGCTAGTTCGCCTGCAGCCGGAGCATATGAAAGCGGTGCACGACTTGTATCCGGCAAGTGATATCGAATGCCGTGAAGTCTTCGAGAAGCTGGTTGCCGAACTACCTGCATACGGCATCTTTGTTGAAGGGAAACTGGCCGCTTGGATGGTTCAGTCCTACTACGGAGCTATGTTCTCCATGCAAACAAGACCAGAATTCCGAAGGAAAGGTTACGGGATATATCTTGCCAGGCGTCTGACCAAGGAAGTCGCCGCCCGCGGCTATAAGCCCTTTGTTGTGATTCGTCCTGAAAATGACGCGTCCCGCTCCCTCTACTCCAAGCTGGGCTTCGAGAAACGTTTTCGGACGGTGCGGGCCGTTTTGCACCCCCGCTAAATCAACGTTGATCTCTAGCAGATTTTATTTTTTTAAGACTTTTGAAAAAAAATCAATTTAGCTTGCGATCTTTGATCGTTTAGAAATTTAGTATTAGTAGCTTAAGGTTGGTTCGGCTAATGTTCTCGGTCTGCGCTATAAAAAATCTGCGCCATTTTACGTATACGTTACTTAAAAAAACTTTATTAATTATAACCAATATACTGAAGTTTAATTAAAATATTCTACAAATAATATAACGTCTTGGTAAATATGCAATCACTGCGGATTTTTTAATTCAAGTTTAATTTCTGCAGATTCGAGAGCGAGAGCTGTAGCCGTTCGCTGCGTCCTTGTACCAGCATATTTACTGATCTCAATGATACTAACGTGTCAAGAAACCAATCGAAGCGATGCTATTTTATAACTCAACTATTGGGATAATATTGCAAGGTTGAAATATTTCTTGACATTGTTAGTTCTATGTCATTTAAGTAAACGCTTTATCAACACTTGTTGAACGAGCGGAATCTTGTCTGTCTCATGGTTTATGAAATTACTGGGACCCGTTATGATCTCGTGTGATAAAAAAGTATAGTGTAAACGCATTTAGTAAATACATGAGAAAGTTGGTTACCGTAACTGCACTTGAAATGCACAATAATTCAAAGAAAATATACATTTCTCGTGCACCACTTCTATCAGATTCAATATACAACAAAATAATTAAAAGAAAATTATGTATATTCTTTCGTTATTTACATACTTGTAATTTGGGTTGGATATGAAACAGCAAGCGGAAAATATTTATACATAGGTCCATAAAGCGCATTTTTTACTTTATTAGTGCAACAAGAAATGTCCAAAATTTGCGTATTAGAAACAACGTTGATTTTATTGGTGTAGAAAAATATATTGTATGATGTGATTTGCTATTTAAGAAAGAAAGGATGTATACGAACTGAAAACTACTATGCAATTTTTCGAATGGTTTACGACTTCCTGAAAGATTTTTGATTTTATTAGATGATCACAGTCAAAGAATAAAACTTAAAAGCTTTAAGAAGTAATAGGTACATAATTAGTTTTCAGTTTATACAGCTTCTCTGCATACTCAGTTTTGTATAACCATTGTTGGATATTACGAACCATAGAAAATTTGATACGAAAGGTAGATAGGTAGGTATTTTAATATCGGAATCTATTTTACAATTATATATCAAAGTGTGTAGATATTATTGGTACGTTTGCTAAACATGTTACGATATATGTAAAGAAGATGGCTTATGGTGTTTATTTTATCGTTTTGTACTTTTAATATATATTTATAGGAATTATTTCTTAAGAATTGTTTTATAAACTTATTTAGTAATAGCGCCAAGCTAAAAAATGTAACATAACCTATGCTTGTGCCATTTGCCAATTTAAAAAATCTAAAATAGTGACTACAATAAAGCTGAAAGTACCTACGTGCCAACGATTCGTTTCGTTTTAAAAATCTTATAAAGAGATGGTTACGCCTATAACAGACAGAAAAAGATTTAGGTAATATAGAGATACGAAATGAAATTTCAAGCATTCCATATTGACAATCCATTACACCATTATAATAAAGTATCGTGTTATTTACTTTTGAGTAGTGTTAACTATTCACGAATCATAATGCCTACATAAATTATCGGCTAAATAATGGTGGTATAATTGAAGTCATATTCAAATTATGACTAAGGCATGGTTCAGTAAAATCGTAAATATTTTTTGTGTTAGTTTTTGTAACTTTAGCCATGTAATAGAATATCAAAATTTGCTCAACCAAAGGAGCTTCCACGATAGTGTTTGGTTTTAAATTTTATTGTCCCCAGCTCTTAAAAATAATAATGCCAAATGTATTTGTTAAAATGTCAGGTCTTTTTGTTATTTATGTTTTATTAAGTTGAATAGAATTAAAAAAAATTAAACTGGAAATTAGGATAGTGATAATTTTACAATATTATATTTATATAATTTTCGTACATGGTCCGCTGGCGATACTTCCATCGAACGTAGCATTAGCCAAAATGTATAATAATTTCACAAATCCTTTAATGTTTTATAATTAACGAAACAGTAAGTTAACTGTCCTGTCCATCATTTATCAAAGTATTCATATTGAAAAATGCTTATTTGGGAGTTAAACTGACATCACGACATCATAATCATTTAAAAGGCTTTTCCACTTTCCTACTTTACGGTAGTTCAAAAACTTCTTGACATTTATAAGTGTAAGAACATTTTTCTGAACATTTCACATTTGCCTAACGAACGTTAAAAGGACATTTTTCCGTCCTCCATTTTGCAGTTGACGTAACCCATTGTAACACAATTTAATAATAAAAAAATATATTACTGCAGCTACGGACATAATGTAGTGGCCATTCTGTATTGTTCATCACTTAATTGCCTTGCAAAGGTATTTAAGAAAACAATAAAAACGATAAACTTCAATATTTTGTTTCATTATACCTTTACATTTAGTCATTTTGTGGACTATACTTGAACTTGATTACGAATCGACTCAGTATGAATAGATCGACTCAACAAGGACGATGCTTTCACAAAATACCTATTTATCAGAATGCTGTTGTGTTTCGTATATAAGTGGTAATAACTGTAATGGACGCCACACACGGTCAGTTCAACTGACCATTCCAACTGATCAGTTCAAACTAACACTGTTGATATTTTTTAAAATATCGGATTTTCGATACATCGATAAATAAACTTATTAAACTCCGATATTGATATGTTTATAATTATCGGTATATCGAA